>CM042155.1:317189-382189 GCA_023376005.1 Doryteuthis pealeii
GCCACAGACATGAAACTAGGGATAGTCCATGCTGTGTTAATTCACTTACAGTAATGTAAGGGGGCAAAGTCCCAACGAGAAGGGTTAGACCTTAACTAACCCATGTGTCTCGTAGTATCAGGAACAGGAAAAGAGGCAGAAGGGTTTGAACCCAGCGCTTAAATACTATAGCCCCCTAGCGGGCACCAGCAAACTAAACGGGCAGACAACTCTCCCAGGCAAATACGAAACTAACGCTACAGGGGCAACCAAAAATGGCCCACAATTTTATTTTGTTGTATATTTTCAGTTTCTTGAGGGTTTTGTTTTATTTTTCCCCTACTTCTCCATCTCCAAAATTCATTCGAACCACGAGATACGTGCAAATCAATTCATCATCAATTCACTTGAAAATGGGATATTTCAAGTAGGTTAAAACCACAGAGAGAATGAGGTATTAGGTTGTTACAAAAATAATGGCCGATTGAAGTGCTCGGTTTTGAAATGTCATTTTTAACATAGAATTTGTTGTTTATTTCAGGTGAATTTTTGCATACATAATAATTGATGTGTGCTCAAAAATAAAATTTAATTTATTTTCAGATAGAAAGTATTTTTGAAAAATAGGGGCCTTCAAAGATGAACATGCCTAAACATGACCTTCGCCTTCTTATGTTGCATGAGTTCAAGCATGGGCACAATGCCCCCGAAACTGCTGCCAATATCAACAAAGCATGGGGAGATGAATCCACAAGTGATCGGACTGTATGGAGGTGGTTCCAGATATTCTGCAGTGGAGATGAGAGTCTCGAAAATGAAGAAGGTAGATGACGGACATGCAGTCTTTACAATGAACAATTGCAGGCAGTTGTTGAGCAAATTCCACGACAAAGTGTCAGAGAAATGTCTCAGACACTTGGTGTCAGCATTGCAACAGTTTCCTAATATTTTGGTGGAAGTAGGCTGTGCAAAAAAAAAAAAAAAAAAAAGAAAAAAAAAGAAAAAAAAAGAAAAAGAATGCAACAGTTTATTTTTTGAATGGATCGGTCGGCGAATGAACCTAGCTAGCTTAGAACCATGTAGCATTATGACCAGTTTTGTAACCCCCTCCCCCAAATACAACTTCCGGCTTTATGCCGAGATGTGTTATGCATCTCTGTATTTGATTTTTTCGAATAAAAATATTTGAAGTGATATTTGCAGAGATGTACACACTTCAAATTATGATCATTTTAGTTAATGTTTTATGTTCAATGAAAGAGTTGCGTGGATTTTCTACGCTCATGATTTTTCTATCGCCACAATGATGATTCATTCATATCTCGCGTTGTCTCGTGACTTTACCGACGCCGAGATGTTAGAAAGGCGGCCATTTTAAAAAAATATATAGTAGATATATTCACACTGTTTATCTAATATCTTAATATATCATATTATTATATTATTATATATACTTAATAATGATATTATTATTATCTTAATATAGATATATTCTCGCCGTTTATATAATATCTTAATATCTTATATTATTATATATACTTCATATTATTATTATTATTATTATTATCATTATTATTATTATTATTATTATTATTATTATTATTATTATAGATATATACACGCTGTTTATCTAATATCTTAATATATTATTTTATATTATTATATATACTTAATCATATCATTATTATTATTATTATCTTAATATATATATATATTTACGCCGAGATGTTAGACCGAACTGTTGGCTGGGGTGTTAGAATGTACCGACTGCACCTCTGTAGAGGGGTGTCTTACCCCTCTACAGAGGTGCAGTCGGTCCAAATGGGGCCACCTGTTGGCCGTGGCTGGTGACCCGTGATGCTTAAGGATAGAACCCAGGTAGTTGAGCAGTCCATGACATGCAATATTCCACTTTGGTCTTTACTTGAACTAGACGGGCGGTCGGAGAGGCCCCATCCGATCAATCGGCTGGTCACCTCAAGTCCTAGCACCTATATGATTGCCCCAGCCCTATTGCCCTTATGGCAACCCCCAACCCTTTTTATCATATGGGTGCTAGAAGGCGGTGTCCTGGGAATGACGTTAAACTCTATCTGATGGTGAGGTTCCAGTTTTGGAGGTTTGGGGAATGTGGAGTACCCCTTCATCACCATTGCTCCCTGGTCCACTCTGACCCAGAGTGGTAGTACATGTTAGGGTCCCATCTATAGGTTAAATAAAAAAAAAACATGAATTTATGAACAAAATTAGATTATCCATTTAGAATGAATTTATTTCAAAACTTTGTCGGCATTAAATGACCCACTGAGGTTGATATGCCATAAAACAAATCAACCAACCAATAACAACCAACCGAGATGTTAAAAAGGCGTTATTTGGTAAAATTATCTTTATTCATATTTTTTTCTTAATTATAATGAAACTGTTTTAATTTCTTTCATCTTCAAAGAATCGCTTTAGTGAATGCAATTTTGGGAAAGAAAAATAATTGTTGGTCAGTTGATATCATTTTCTCAAACGTATAAAAAATATTGGTGCTCTTCCAATATGTGATCTACCGAATAATTTCTAATCCATTATGTGATCTACCGAATAATTCTAATCCATTATGTGATCTACCAAATAATTTCTAATCCATTATGTGATCTACCAAATAATTTCTAATCCATTATGTGATTACTAAAAATAATTTCTAATCCATTATGTGATCTACCAAATAATTTCTAATCCATTATGTGATCTACCAAAATAATTTCTAATCCATTATGTGATCTACCGAATAATTTCTAATCCATTATGTGATCTACCAAATAATTTCTAATCCATTATGTGATCTACCAAATAATTTCTAATCCATTATGTGATCTACCGAATAATTTCTAATCCAATATGTGATCTACCGAATAATTAATCCAATATGTGATCTACCAATAATTTCTAATCCATTATGTGATCTACCAAATAATTTCTAATCCAATATGTGATCCAATGAGTTGTTTACATTCCAATATGTGATCTACCCATTAACTACCCATTATTTCCCCATTAAATTAACCATAACCCTAACCCTAACCCTAACCCCAACCCTGTGTTCTTTTTTCCTAGTAGATCACATGTCATGAATAGTAGATCAATAGTAGATCACAAACCTTCGGCTAGATCACATATTGGAAGAGCACCAAAGTAAGTAAAGTCGTCGGGGTGGCTTAAAGTCGGTATCAGCCCGACAGGAAGGGAGTCTATTCTCTTTTCACTAGCGCTAGACAAAGGATAATGTTTTGACATCCGAGGAAGAGCACCATACCTACCATCAGCTTCTTAGCACAGAGCCCTGTGCCACTCACACGGTGAGTTTGGCGAGGGCCGCAGTCGCAAAAAAACCGGAAACTTGTAACATCAGTGTTAGCTGATGTCTTTCACTGTGAATCTGAGTGACAACAAGTCTCATCAGGTCCCAAGACTCTTCTGAGTATTCTGGCAGATTGCAACAGTGCAGTGGTTCTGAATGGTTCCAATCCTTCCTCTGATATCCAAACTTCCAAGCCCTTTTCTAATCCTTTTGGGGACTGTTGCAAGTGTACCAACTACAATCGGTATCACTTTCACTTTCATATTCCTAACTTTTTCAGTTCTCTGGCAAGATCATATATTTGTCTATTTTTTTCATTTTCCTTTGATTTCACCCTGTGATCTGCTGGCACTCAAAATCCACCAGTTGACAAGTCTTTCTTTTTGTTTATCAACACTAGGTCTGGTCTTCTTGCTGGATAAGGTGATCGTTTTTATTTCAAAGTCCCAGAGAATTTTATGCGTCTTCTCAAGAACAGATTCTGGTTTATGCAATATACCATTTTGTGTGTGTGGTCAAAATTTAATTTTGCATAATTCCCAGTGGATCACCTCCCCAACCATTCGTGTTCTAGTTTTGTATTCTCGTTGTGCTAGTTGCTTACATTCGCAGAGTATATGTTACAGTCTCATCTCTATTACCGCAAAGTCTACATTTACTATTGTTGGGTCTTATCAATTTTCGCTTTGATGTAGTTTGTCCTTATGTATTATTTTGTGCAGCAATTATAAGTGATTCTGTTTCTCTTTTGAGGTTTCCCTTCTTAACCATGTCCAAGTCTTTTCATGTGCAACCTCTTCTATTTGTTGTTTGAAGCGTATTATTATATTATTATTATTATTATTATTATTATTATTATATTATTTTCTCCTTTTGAGTTTCACATCAGCATTAGCTGATGTCTTTCACCGGAGTCTGATGACAGCAAGTCTCCTTCAGTCTCCAGGACTCATCTGAGTATTCTAGCAGATTGCAGCAGTGCAGTGTTCTGAATGGTTTCAATCATTCCTCTGATTTCCAAACTTTCCAAACCCTTTTCTAATCCTTTTGGACTGTTCCAAGCGCACCAACTACAATTCTATTCACTTTGGCAAGGTCAGATATTTGACCATTTTTTCATTTTCCTTTAACTTCACCCTATGATCTGCTGCACTGCAAAATCCACCAGTTGACAATTTCTTTCTTTTGTTTATCAACACTAGGTCTGGTCTTCTTGCTGGATAAGGTGATCCGTTTTATTTCAAAGTCCAGAAGACAGAAAAACTATGAGGTTGTCATGTGAACGTAATTAGGAACGTTATGAATCTTTATTTTGGCGGAAAATAAAACATTTTCGAATAGATGTACTTATGATCGCTGACGTCACAACAAAAAAACCTTCAAACCGGCCCATAATACAAATTCTTTACTGCCTTAGGGACAAACATAGATAACAAATGAGAACACTTACAGGGATAAAACTAACCGGACATCTCCCGCAGGAACCAAAGTGGGTTATTTAATTCCGGGCTACGGGAAACAAAGAGTCAATTATCTGGTGTGAAAAACTCGCAAGGAGTTATATATATTATATATATATATATATATATATATATATATAAAGTTGTTGGCGGAGTGGCCTAGTGTCGGTATCAGTCGGACGGCGAGGGAATCTATCCCCTTTTCGCTAGAGCTAGACTAGGGATACTAGATATACTAGGAGCACCACACCTACCACCAGCTCCCCATTTTACCACACATTATGTGCTACTTATACGCTGAGCTGGCGGGAACCGGTATCGTACCCGGAACCTTGCGATTCCTAGGCGATGCTTCTACCGACTGAGCTAAACCGACCCCATATATATATATATATATATATATATATATATATATGTGTGTGTGTGTGTGTGTGTGTGGAGAAAAGTAGACAAACACGGGATGTTATGGAAACTGGATGTTTATTGTCGACGATGCAACGTTTCGGCCATTTAGACCATCATCAGGACCAAAAGCCCAGTTCAAGCTTCAATGAAGGACATTTTTAGAATGGTGAAAAGCAGTAGGTTGTCAGTAGGGGCAGGGGTGGCTTGGGGGAGGGATGGGTAGTGGATTTTCTTCTCTCTAAATGGGGAGTGTTTATGAGGAGATGCAGGTGTTTATATAAATTGTATATATAATTGAGTCAATACCAGAAACACAAGGGAAGATAACTCTTCCAGCGAAACAGGGGCGGATAACCCTACACACAGTTATATTTATCTACTTTTAATGACCATAGTCCTATATATTAGTTGAAGGAAAGGGGGCAACCAAAAATGGCCCACAATTTTATTTTGTTGTATATTTTCAGTTTCTTGGGGGTTTTGTTTTATTTTTCCCCTACTTATCCATCTCCAAAATTCATTCGAACCACGAGATACGTGCAAATCAATTCATCATCAATTCACTTGAAAATGGGATATTTCAAGTAGGTTAAAACCACAGAGAGAATGAGGTATTAGGTTGTTACAAAAATAATGGCCGATTGAAGTGCTCGGTTTTGAAATGTCATTTTTAACAAAGAATTTGTTGTTTATTTCAGGTGAATTTTTGCATACATAATAATTAATGTGTGCTCAAAAATAAAATTTAACTTATTTTCA
The DNA here is from genome assembly GCA_023376005.1 of Doryteuthis pealeii. NCBI lineage: Eukaryota > Metazoa > Mollusca > Cephalopoda > Myopsida > Loliginidae > Doryteuthis > Doryteuthis pealeii. Next base: position 323,142 of record CM042155.1, read on the forward strand.
GATAGAAAGTATTTTTGAAAAATAGGGGCCTTCAAAGATGAACATGCCTAAACATGACCTTCGCCTTCTTATGTTGCATGAGTTCAAGCTTGGGCACAATGCCTCCAAAACTGCTGCCAATATCAACAAAGCATGGGGAGATGAATCCACAAGTGATCGGACTGTATGGAGGTGGTTCCAGATATTCTGCAGTGGAGATGAGAGTCTTGAAAATGAAGAAGGTAGAGGACGGACATGCAGTCTTGACAATGAACAATTGCAGGCAGTTGTTGAGCAAATTCCACGACAAAGTATCAGAGAAATGTCTCAGACACTTGGTGTCAGCATTGCAACAGTTTCCTAATATTTTGGTGGAAGTAGGCTGTGCAAAAAAAAAAAAAAGAAAAAAAAAAAAAAAAAAAGAATGCAAGAGTTTATTTTTTGAATGGATCGGTCGGCGAATGAACCTAGCTAGCTTAGAACCATGTAGCATTATGACCAGTTTTGTAACCCCCTCCCCCAAATACAACTTCCGGCTTTGTGCTGAGAAGTGTTATGCATCTCTATATTTAATTTTTTCGAATAAAACATATTTGAAATGAGTGCAGAGATGTACACATTTCAAATAGTAATCATTTTAGTTAATGTTTTATGTTTAATGAAAGAGTTGCGTGGATTTTCTACGCTCGTGATTTTTCTATCGCCACAATGATGATTCATTCATATCTCGCGTTGTCTCGTGACTTTACCGACGCCGAGATGTTAGAAAGGCGGCCATTTTTTAAAAATATATTCACGCTGTTTATCTAATATCTTAATATATTATATTATTATATGATTATATATACTTAATAATAATAATATTATTATCTTAATATAGATATATTCACGCCGTTTATATAATATCTTAATATATTATATTATTATATATACTTCACATGGACATGCCAGTGTGGGCCGCCCAGCAAGGACCTACATCGACCAGCTATGTAAAGATGCTGGCTGCAGCGAAGAAGAACTCCCTGTGGCGATGAATGATAGGGAAGGTTGGCCAGAGATTGTCATGGATATCCGTGCTGCCTGCACGACATGATGATGATGATGATGATGATTATTATTATTGTTTACTCCTTTTGAGTTTTCACATCAGTGTTAGCTGATGGTCTTTCACTGGAATCTGAGTGACAACAAGTCTCATCAGGTCTCCAAGACTCTTCTGAGTATTCTGGCAGATTGCAACAGTGCAGTGTTCTGAATGGTTCCAATCCTTCCTCTGATATCCAAACTTTCCAAGCCCTTTTCTAATCCTTTTGGGACTGTTGCAAGTGTACCAACTACAATCGGTATCACTTTCACTTTCATATTCCATAACTTTTTCAGTTCTCTGGCAAGATCCAGATATTTGTCTATTTTTTCATTTTCCTTTGATTTCACCCTGTGATCTGCTGGCACTGCAAAATCCACCAGTTGACAAGTTCTTTCTTTTTTGTTTATCAACACTAGGTCTGGTCTTCTTGCTGGGATAAGGTGATCCGTTTTTATTTCAAAGTCCCAGAGAATTTTATGCGTTTCGTTCTCAAGAACAGATTCTGGTTTATGCATATACCATTTTGTTGTGTGGTCAAAATTTAATTTTTTGCATAATTCCCAGTGGATCACCTCCCCAACCCAGTCGTGTCTAGTTTTGTATTCTCGTTGTGCTAGTTTGCTACATTCGCAGAGTATATGGTTAACAGTCTCATCTCTATTACCGCAAAGTCTACATTTACTATTTGTTGGGTCTTATCAATTTTCGCTTTGATGTAGTTTGTCCTTATGGTATTATTTTGTGCAGCAATTATAAGTGATTCTGTTTCTCTTTTGAGGTTTCCCTTTCTTAACCATGTCCAAGTCTTTTCATGTGCAACCTCTTCTATTTGTTGTTTGAAGCGTATTATTATTATTATTATTATTATTATTATTATTATTATTATTATTATTATTTTCTCCTTTTGAGTTTTCACATCAGCATTAGCTGATGGTCTTTCACCGGAGTCTGAGTGACAGCAAGTCTCTTCAGGTCTCCAGGACTCATCTGAGTATTCTAGCAGATTGCAGCAGTGCAGTGTTCTGAATGGTTTCAATCATTCCTCTGATTTCCAAACTTTCCAAACCCTTTTCTAATCCTTTTGGGACTGTTCCAAGCGCACCAACTACAATTGCTATCACTTTGGCAAGGTCCAGATATTTGACCATTTTTTCATTTTCCTTTAACTTCACCCTATGATCTGCTGGCACTGCAAAATCCACCAGTTGACAAGTTCTTTCTTTTTTGTTTATCAACACTAGGTCTGGTCTTCTTGCTGGGATAAGGTGATCCGTTTTTATTTCAAAGTCCCAGAATATAGATATATTCACGCTGTTTATCTAATATATTAATATATTATTTTATATTATTATATATACTTAATGATATTATTATTATTATTATTATTATTATTATTATTATTATTATTATTATTATTATAGATATATTCACGCTGAGATGTTAGACCGAACTGTCGGCTGTGGTGTTAGAATGCACCGACTGCACCTCTGCAGAGGGGTAAGACTCCCCCTATGGAGCCACCAGTTGGCCGTGGGTGGCGACCCGTGATGCTTAAGAATAGAACCCAGGTGGTTGAGCAGTCCATGACATGCAATATTCCACTTTAGTCTTTACTTGAACTAGACGGGCTGTCGGAGAGGCCCTTCCGATCAATCGGCTGGTCACCTCAAGCCCTAGCACCTATAGGATTGACCCAGCCCTATTGCCCTTATGGCAAGCCCCAACCCTTTTTATCATATGGGTGCTAGAAGGCGGTGTCCTGGGAATGACGTTAAACTCTATCTAATGGTGAGGTTCCAGTTTTGGAGGTTTGGGGAATGTGGAGTACCCCTTCATCACCATTGCTCCCTGGTCCACTCTGACCCAGAGTGGTAGTACATGTTAGGGTCCCATCTATAGGTTAAATAAAAAAAAACATGAATTTATGAACAAAATTAGATTATCCATTTAGAATGAATTTATTTCAAAACTTTGTCGGCATTAAATGACCCACTGAGGTTGATATGCCATAAAACAAATCAACCAACCGACATGTTAAAAAGGCGTTATTTGGTAAAATTATCTTTATTCCTATTTTTTTCTTAATTATAATGAAATTGTTTTAATCTCTTTCATCTTCAAAGAGTCGATTTAGTGAATGAAATTTTGGGGAAGAAAGAATTGCTGGTTAGTTGATATCATTTTCTCAAACGTATAAAAAAATATAGGTGCTCTTCCAATATGTGATCTACCGAATAATTTCTAATCCATTATGTGATCTACCGAATAATTTCTAATCCAATATGTGATCTACCGAATAATTTCTAATCCATTATGTGATCTACCGAATAATTTCTAATCCAATATGTGATCTACCAAATAATTTCTAATCCATTATGTGATCTACCGAATAATTTCTAATCCAATATGTGATCTACCAAATAATTTCTAATCCATTATGTGATCTACCGAATAATTTCTAATCCAATATGTGATCTACCGAATAATTTCTAATCCAATATGTGATCTACCGAATAATTTCTAATCCAATATGTGATCTACTGAGTTGTTTACATTCCAATATGTGATCTACCCATTAACTACCCATTATTTCCCCATTAAATTAACCCTAACCCTAACCCTAACCCCAACCCTGTGTTCTTTTTTCCTAGTAGATCACATGCCATGAATAGTAGATCAATAGTAGATCACAAACCTTCGGCTAGATCACATATTGGAAGAGCACCAAAGTAAGTAAAGTCGTCGGGGTGGCTTAAAGTCGGTATCAGCCAGACAGGAAGGGAGTCTATTCTCTTTTCACTAGCGCTAGACAAAGGATATTGTTTTGACATCCGAGGAAGAGCGCCACACCTACCATCAGCTTCTTAGCACAGAGCCCTGTGCCTCTCACACGATGAGTTGGCGAGGGTCGCAATCGAAATCGGAAACTTGTAATTCCTAGTCGGACACTATACCGACTGAGCTAAACCGGTCGTAAGAGCTAATTTTCACAACGGAAATAATAGCAATATTGCCTGAACAAACTTAATAGAAGTAATACAAAAAAAGATATATAGAGAGAGGATGGGTGCACAGAAGCGATGACGCTAATTTGTTTAAATCTAACATAATAAGCTGAATAATGGACCATTCCATTTTTATTATAAAAAAGAAACAGAAGAAAGAATATAAGAGAGAGAGAGAGAGAGAGAGAGAGAGAGAGAGAGAGAGAGAGAGAGAGAGAGAGAGAGAGAGAGAGAGAGAGAGAGAGCGCACTGAAACGATAACGCTAGGTAAATGAATTAATCGACTTTTGAGAATTCTTTTGGAAAATTTGGTTTTAATTTTCCCTCAAGTATCAAAAAAAAAAAAAAAATTATAATAGATTTTGTAAAAAAACTTCGCACTGACTCTTTCGCGTTGCTTAGAGCGAAATGTTCATTTTTCTGTAACCATCGCCCGCGGTTATTTTTAGCTTTCCAAGACAAAATTATGTTGATAGTCAGCTGACCTCTTAAATCGATGCAGAATTCTTATGTTATATTCAATTGAAGCTTTGGGCGTCTGGACGAAAAGACGGTGGGGGTGGGGTGGCGAGTGTGGGGGGGAGGAACTATAAAAGAACAATGGATCGTAAACTATGAAAATTAGTTGGAGAGGAAGACATTTCTCATTTGAGGCTGTATTTCATCTTTAATAGAATCAAACTGACAACGTCATAAAAAAAAAAGAATCACTCCCCCACACACATATGTGGGTGTGTACACTAAGAATGTAAGTCTGCACACACAAACACACACACACATATTATTATAATGGAGATTGCGTGTTTGTCTGTTTCTAACCGAAAGTATATCTCTACCCAAGTTACAATTCCCTTAGTTATTTACGTCGCATTCTCCATGATTTTATTTTTTTTATCTAAACCTCAATTATCAATAACATTGTTTTACATTATTAATACTGTTGACCATATCTACATAGTAATAACATGCAATTGTATTTATATATACAACAAAATAGCGGTTTGCCGTGTGAACGGTAAGGCTAATTTGCATATTGATATTAAAAAATTTGATTTTAATAAATATGTGCTTAGTATTATTGATTGGTTGGTTTTATTTTAATAAACACGAGCAAAAATCCCGGGGTTGATTTTATATATAGATAGTAGAAATCCATTAACAAGAAGAAATAACTGTAAATTTAATCTTTACTTCCTATCTTAAATAAATAGTTGAATTAGGAAAATTTAGCAATGAAAAACGGGAGTGATGGAAGAGTAAGTCTCATTTGTTCTATTTTTCGATTATACCCCCCTCTGTTTCAAATCTTTGTAACGTAAAGAAGGTTCCAGTTCTGGAGGTTTGGGGAATGTGGAGCACCCCTTCATCACCATTGCTCCCTGGTCCACTCTGACCCGGAGTGGTAGTAGCTGTTAGGATCCCATCTATGGGTTGAATAGAAAAACATGAGTTTATAAACAAAATTGTATTATGCATTAAGAATGAATTTATTTCACAACTTTGTCGGCATTAAATGACCCACCGAAGTTGATATGCCATAAAACAAACCAAACCAAACCAAACCAAACCAAACCAAATATACCGTCTATGGACACGTTTTGTGTTCTATGCAGATAATAGTTTTATGTATTCGGCAACATTAAATATCATCGTGATAATATATATATAATATATATATATATATATATATATATATATATATATATAGAGAGAGAGAGAGAGAGAGAAGTATCTCTCCTGGGTTGGGCTGGCCTGGTGAGTCATCTGAGAAAACACTAGGATACAGTGTCAAATGCTACTGGCATCCAACTATGATAAAAAAAAACATAACGGGAAATGGTCTTACTTAAACACGAGTTGATAACCAGCATGTGTGTGTGCGTGTGAGTGTGCGTGTGTGTGCGTGTGTGCGTGAGTTTTATAATTTGTTTGAAGCATTGCGAGTATATTTGATTTGGAGATTGATTTTGAAGGCTTAAGGAAGAGAAGATAGCGAGTATATTGTTCATTTACCTGTGTTTGAATAAAGAATACAAATACAAAAAGACATACGTTATTACACACGAATATGGATTAATACAAACAGCCCTAAACATCCCTTTATGGAGCCCCGAAGTCTTCTGAAGAAGTGATATTTCACCCCGAGATGCTAAAGAAACATTAAAAATGCACACCATAATTGTAAAAATGAACAACATACTCGTTACCTTCTCTTCTTTCACATTGTGATAAGCCAATCTCCAGTCCCCCCCATATATATATATATATATATATATATATATATATATATATATATATATGCTTCCAACTGGTAGAGCTCTATGAGGGAGAATTTAGCTAACAGTCACCGCGTACGCTTAAAAATAGCAAGGCTCTTCTATTAAACAGATATGAGCTCTCTGGCGACCTTTTCATATCTATGTATGTATTTATCAGTTAAATTCTCATTTGGCTGTAAGTACTGATGATAGCTTAAGGGGTTAAGTAATCTGACATGATAAATCGGTCAGGTTTCGATCCCGGCTGGAGGGAACCTGCGAAGTCTAGCCCCACTGAGGAGACGTGATACGTTGAAACACGGTGTATGTGGATTATATTTATATATAAAGGCCAGTTGAGTGTATGTATGTCCGGAAGAAACTATGAAAATAAAACAATTAACAATAAAGTAAATATATATAAACATTCACTATCATCATATTTTGTTTTTTGAGCAAAAATATTGAAGATTTGATTTATATTCGTGAAGATAATCAAAAAATAAAATCTAAATAGTAACAGCATGCTTTTTTTTTGCATTTAATATTGGGAATAGTAGACATTAATTAATAGACGGGGAATTGCCAAAAATATTTTGGAAGAGGGTTCCAGTGCCCATAACCTTGTGAATGTGGAGGGCCAACTTTATACTAATATTTCATTAAGTCTCTCTCTCTCTCTCTCTCTCTCTCTCTCTCTCTCTCTCTCTATATATATATATATATATATATATATATATATATATATATATATATATTAACAAATTTGAAAAAACAAGTGTTCCAAAAATAAGATGAATTTATTTATCGACGCTTAAACGTTTCGGTTTCTTTAAATCTTCATCAGGATGTATTATGGGGTGAAGAAATTGATGTTTGTTTTATAGATGACAGGAGATAAAAAATCTTTATAATTTTTTTTTGTTGTGTAACCGTATTTATTCAGCGTTATATTTTTGAAAGACGAGTCGCGATCCGCACACGCGAAGATGTCATGACGCGTGACGTAACTTGAAGAAATGCGAGACCTAATGAAATATTGATATAATGTTGTCCCTCCATATTCACATGGTTATGGCCGCTGGAGAAAGAGAGAGAGAGAGAGAGAGAGAGAGAGAGAGAGAGAGAGAGAGAGAGAGAGAGAGAGAGAGAGAGAGAGAAATGAAAAGAGTGTGTGTGCAAGAAAGAGTGAGAATGAATGTAATAGTGGATATGTGAGTTAAGGCAATGGAAGGGTACACTACACACGCCCCAGAGCTCAAGAACTGAAACCTCACCACTAGATGCAGTTTAACGTTATACCCACGACACAATACTTAATTGGGTGACCACTTAAGAAACAACAGGTACTGTAACCAACCCGAGCGCTTAGTTTATCAACATGACTTAATTTAGCATTAAAGAACTTGATGTTGAGTTACTGAATGAAATGAGTTATCTTCCCTTGATGCGTCTCGTTTGCTGAGAGGTGGCGTTAGTATCTGACCACAGGAGGGAATTTCTTCGATTCCCTAACCTTTTCATTCAGACCGGCAACGTGTAAAGATAGTCTAGAGAGCTGCTACCCTAATCTTAGGTTAGCGGGTCTTACCCCCTACCTACCCTCTACTTGTAAGGGTATTTGCCTGCTCATCCTACTTATGAGGGCTGGACACAAGGTCTCATTTTTACGTTGGCGCATAAAAATTGCGTCGATCTGGTGGGGGGGGGGTGGCCCCCTGGGATCGACGCTATTAATTGTACTTTACCGTTCCAGAGGCCGAAGCACACTGGACCCCCAACCGAGGCCGGATGGAAGGTAAGTCTTAGTATAGTAACCGGAACAGATGCTACACTTTGATCCCCCTTCTAGTCCAGGGAAGGGTATTTGTCTCATACCCCACTTGTATGGACTGGGCACAAGGCCTCGTTTTAATGTGGGCCCACCCACAAGCCGAAGCTCATGTGTGGGAAAGAACAAAAATTGCGTCGATTCCTTCGGCATTCCCCTCAAGGGGGTGCCTCAGGCGCTGGGCAATAAACCCAGCCCTGCCCCAAGAGGGCAGGTATTGCCTGGGGGGATAGCCCCCTGGGATCGACGCTATTATTTGTACTTTAACCTGATCCAGTGACCGAAGCACACTGGACCCCAGCCGAGGCCGGGTATAGAAGGTAAGGATATTTGTCTCATACCCCACTTGTATGGACTGGGCACAAGGCTTCGTTTTAATATGGGCCCACCCATAAGCCGAAGCTCATGGGTAGGAAAGAATAAAAATTGCGTCGATCCCTTCGGCATTCCCCCTTAAGGGGGGCGCCTCAGGCGCTGGGCAATAAACCCAGCCCTGCCCATAAAGGGCAGGTAATGCCTGGAGGGATGGCCCTCTGGGATCGACGCTAATAATTGTACTTGAACCCGGTCCAGAGGCCGAAGCACACTGGACCCCCCGAGGGGAATAGGTAAGTCTCAAAGCATAGTATCCGGAACAGATACTACACTTTGATCCCCCCTTCTAGTCCAGGGAAGTAAGGGTATTTGCCTGCTCATCCCACTTATGAGGGCTGGACACAAAGTCTCGTTTTTACGTGGGCACATAAAAATTGCGTCGATCCTGTTGGCATTCCCCCTCAAGGGGGGCGCCTCAGGAGCTTGGCAATAAACCCAGCCCTGTCCCTTTAAGTCAAGGGGGCAGATATTGCCTGGGGGGATAGCCCCCTGGGATCGACGCTATTAATTGTACTTTACCGGTCCAGCCGAGGCCGGGTGGATTAGGTAAGAATCAGAGCATAGCACCTGGAACAGATACTACACTCTGATTCCCCCTTTAGTCCAGGGAAGTAAGTCGTACGCATATCTCCTTTTATAGAACATTCCTGTATCTGTTTTATACACCTTTTGTTCGTACATGTACGCTTTTTGTATATCTTTCTCTGAGTGTATCTCCGTTACTTACGGAATAAATATATTGTTTTCTTTAGACCTTTGTCGCAATGGTTTTTATGTATACACATGTACCACGTTGGGAGGTTACTTTAAGCCTTTCGACTTTATTATAACAACCACACATGTTATACCGAAAAAGGCTGAGATGTCGTAAAACAAAACAATCAATCAGCCTACCAAGAAAATTAAGATATTTAGTATCATTTTTTAAAGATTTCTACTCTTGAATTGGTGTTGTTTTATGGAGCCTGTGTCGGAGAGATGGTATGTAAGACGGCGGGACAGTGTTGTTGTTGTATGGCCAATGTAGTTATTAGTGTATAGTTTATTTTCTGAGAGGCACTCTCGGAATGGGCAAATGAATCTATATACTACGTTCGTTAATATATATATATATATATATATATATATATATATATATATATACAATATGATAAAATAAATATATAAAGGTTTTACATATCTATTTATTTGGTGCCAAAGGAACATTCACGACCATTTTGGTTTCATGCGTATACATATTTATATATATACCTTTATATATTTATTTATATATATATACCTTTATATATTTATTCTATTATATTATATAACAGCTCTATTTTATATTGAGCACTCTACCAATAATACTGCGTTTGGCACACCGTTCCAGTAAACCTGAAACAGTGACAATCCCACACACTATATATATTATATATATATATATATTATATATATATATATATATATATATAAGCTGGAAACTTTTTCACCTACCTAATAATTAGAGATGAAGAGTCGAGTAAAAAGAAATGAGAGAGATAAATGATGTTTTAGGTGTGTCAAAAGGATAGGCCGATATAGTGTGTGTATGTGCGTGGGTGTTGTATGTCAAGGATATGGACTAGGACTCCCGGGGAGGAGTAGAACGTCGACTGTTGGTGTAAGGGTTTAGCGGCAGGGCGTGGTGAAGATTATTTTTATATTCACAAAACTAAAAAGAAATAAAAACACTGACTGGTGCATCGGGGGGTAAAGATTGCCAACGTCCAAAAAGTTACCAAAAATGTGTCTAGGTAAAGATGAAGATACAGACAACTGAAGATTAAATTATAGGAAACGGAGGGTAATTAATATATAAGGGCCGGTTTAGCTCAGTCGGTAGAGTGTTCGGCTACGAATCACAAGGTTCTTGGTTCGATACCGGCTCTTACCAACTCAGCGTATGAGTAGCATAGGGATCTGTGCGGTAAAGTGAGGAGCTGATGGTAGGTATGGCGCTCCACCTCAGATGATAAAAACAATCTCCTTGGTCTAGCGCTAATACAAAGGGGGTAGACTCACTCGCTGATAGGCTGATATCGACTTTAGGCCGCCCCGACGACGACACATAAAACATATTGTAAGAAAAAAAGAAAGAAAAAGATTAGGGGAATGATTGAGAGAGGGCGAGTGTACAGAAGCGATAACGCTAATCTGTTTCAATCGAACATAATGAAAAGATGAAAAAAAAAAAAAGAATGAGAGAGAGAGAGAGAGAGAGAGAGAGAGAGAGAGAGAGAGAGAGAGAGAGAGAGATGGTAGGTATGGTGCTCCACCTCAGATGCTAAAAAACAATCTCCTTGGTCTAGCGCTAATAAAAAGGGGATAGACTCACTCGCTGTCTGGCTGATACCGACATTAGGCCGCCCCGACGACTTTACTTATCGAGGCACAAAAGGTTTATTCAAGTTTTCAACTAGCCCAACGTTTCTCAACCAGGGTTCCCCTGAACCTTAAGGTTCCGCAAAATGTCCCTAAGGGTTCTGCGTGAACAAGTGAAATAAGCTAATGTACTTTTGAGTTTTTATTTAATTTCATAGACGTAAATATTACTAAACACGCACAATATATTCTTCGTTATTGTAATATAGACATCATCCTATATAACCTATTATGTTATTAAAATGTATAACAATCATTGGGACATTTATTTACCTACATTGCCGAAGATTTTGACAAAGAGGTATTCTTTTTTCCTTAAACCAGTTATTAAAACTATATATACTACGATATTTACCACATGAACTATGATAGAAATGAAATGAGAAAGATATGGTATATACTTTTGTTTTTGTGCAGGGGTTCCTTGTAATTTATTTTAGGTGTTATCCAAGAGTAAAAAGGTTGAGAAATGCTGACTTATAGATTATAAAGCAGAGTGCATATAAAAAGAAGTTTTAAAAGTTGAATATAAAACAAGAAGCATCTTTGACAAAATGAAAATTATCAATAATAAAACTCCATAACCTCAACAATGTTAAAAATTAAATATAAATTAAAATTTAACTTTGTAATTTAAAAGATGTTCAAAGTGAGAAAAAAGTCTAGCACACGTTTCTCAACCGGGGTTCCCTGGACCCCTCAGGTTCCAAAAAAGTTTCCTAAGGTTTCCGCAAGAACAAGTGAGATAAGCTAATGTACTTTTGAGTTTTTATTTAATTTCATAGACGTAAATATTACTAAACACGCACAATATATTCTTCGTTATTGTAATATAGACATCATCCTATCTAACTTATTATGTTATTAAAAAATATAACAATCATTGGGACTATTTCTCTAAACTTTTTTTAGATGAGGCTTGATAGTTTGGATTATTTGGATTATTCGTTGTACAGACAACAATAAAGTTGTACAACGATAAAGATGAGGACAATAGTCCGAATGATACAAATAATACAAATCATTGGGACATTTTGTCTTGATTTACCTTTTTGTCTTTTCAACATTGACAGCAAATGATAAATAAATAAATAAACTGATGCAACAATTATCTGGTTTCGTTCTTGGGCACCTCATGTTGTGTAATGGTTAGCAATTTAGATTCGCAGACCATTGTTAGTGAGTTTGATTTTCACTAGGCGCCCCATATTTCTGGCCTTGTGCCACATATAAGCTAAGCTTAGTAAATAACTATATGTCTTCGTTCTGTTTATATTTATATTATAGGTATATGATATTGGTTACTTATTTTTTACGTTTGGGTTTAGAATTTTTTAATAGGAATACAAACTCCCTGATGAAGAATTATAAACAAACAGAATGAATTTTATTTAGCATTACCCAAAAAATTTGACAAAGAAGTATTAATTTTACCTTAAATCAATTATTCAAAAATATATACTGTTATTTATAACGTGAATTACGATGGAAATAAAATGAGAAAGATATGGTATATAATTTTGTTTTTGCGCAGGGCTTCCTTGAGACCAGTTCACATACCTAGGTAGCAATATCTCATCTAAATGGTATGAATTTTATTTAGTATTCCCAAAAAATTTGACAAAGAAGTATTAATTTTTCCTTAAACCAATTATTCAAAAATATATACTATGATATTTACGTGAACTAATAATGGCAGGTGTTGAACCTTCCATTACTAGTTCTATCCACCATCGAATAGGTATGGGAGAGGTTGGTTGGTTGGTTGGATTTTACAGCATGTCAAAAACTCTTTTTTTTAAACACATTTTTTAAACTCATTTTCTATTTATCTTATACAGGTGAACTACGATGGAAATAAAAAGAGAAATATATGGTATATACTTTTGTTTTTGCGCAGGGGTTCCTTGAGACATGTAATTTATTTTAAGGATTGCGCAAGAGTAAAAAGAAAGAAATATATTTATGTTCACACATTATATATTTTTTTTCAAAAACAGAACAAATGATTAATGTGTGGAGGATGATCACTAATTAGGACTGAGCCTATTCTAGTAGTGACCACCTCTGCTATTTCATAGATTTTCAGGTTTAAATAGGTTTAAAATATCTTAACAGATATAAGTAATTCTTAAAGAACAAAGGTTATTAATTTTAAAAAATACAGTACAATAGTACTACGCTTTAAAGGTGTCTGCGGGAGAGACATGAGGACACGTCACATTGACACAAACACTTGGGAGGTAGATGCAGATAATCGTGCGGCCTGGCGCCTTAATGTTAAGCAAGGCACGAAAAAGAGTGAGGTGGAGAGGAGAGTAGCCTCGACAGCAAAGAGAGCCTGAAAGAGATAGAGAAAACAGTAGCCACAGAAAGCATCACAGTTTGTGTGTAGTCAGTGCACCAAAGACTGTCACTCAGGGATAGGCCTGCACAGTAGGGTAGGTCGATTGTGCAGATGCAGATAATTTTATTTATTTATTTATATACTTATTTTTTTGGACACTACGCCATCGTCCTTAGTGGACGGAAAGGTGCCAACAACAGCAACAAAGCACAATAGAAAAATCCGTTTTACGGAACTTTGAAGAAACACGTAATTCATCTGAAAAATTTATTCATTGCATTGGTAAGGGTATTTGCCTCATACCCCACTTGTATGGGCTGGGTACAAGGCCTCGTTTTAACGTGGGCCCACCCACAAGCCGAAGCTCATGGGTGGGAAAGAACAAAAATTGCGTCGATCCCTTCGGCATTCACCCTCAAGGGGGGAGCCTCAGGCGCTGGGCAATAAACTCAGCCCTGCCCCCAATGGGGTAGATATTGCCTGGGGGGATGGCCCCTTGGGATCGACGCCATTATTTATTACTTAACCTGATCCAGTGGCCGAAGCACACTGGACCCACAGCCGAGGCCGGGTATAAAAGGTATGTCTCAAAGCATAGAATCTAGAACAGATACTACACTTTGATTCTCCCCTTTACAAGGGAAATATTGGTAAGACCTCATTTGGAATTCGCTAATGTGGTTTGGAGTCCAAGCCTAATCAAGGACATAAAACTCATTGAGGGAGTTCAAAGGAGAGCTCCTAAAGTGATGAATGATATAAAAAAACCTTTCGTATGAAGAAAGACTTAGGAATATTGACTAACCAAGTTTGGTTTATCGACGTACAAGAGGGGATATGATTGAAGTCTACAAATATATCCATGGATTTTATTCAATGAACTTTGATCTACTAAACATTTTCTCAAAATATCAATACCAGGGGTCATAAATTAAAACTCTTAAAAAATTTTGTAAAGAAAATACAAGACAAAATTATTTTAGTAACAGATTGGTGAATACATGGAATAAACTACCATCATCAATTGTGAATGCCCCATCTCTAAACTCCTTCAATGCAATGTTAGATAATCTGTGGAAAGAGTATAAATATTCTGTGGAATTAATATGAATGTTTATAAAGAGAGCTGACAGGTCTCAGACCTAATATAGTAGCTGAAAAGATATTATTATTATTATTTACTCCTTTTGAGTTTTCACATCAGTGTTAGCTGATGGTCTTTCACTGGAGTCTGAGTGACAGCAAGTCTCCTCAGGTCTCCAGGACTCTTCTGAGTATTCTGGCAGATTGCAGCAGTGCAGTGTTCTGAATGGTTTCAATCCTTCCTCTGATATCCAAACTTTCCAAGCCCTTTTCTAATGCTTTTGGGACTGTTCCAAGTGCACCAACTACAATTGGTATAACTTTTACTTTCATATTCCATAACTTTTTCAGTTCTCTGGCAAGGTCCAGATATTTGTCAATTTTTTCATTTTCCTTTAACTTCACCCTGTGATCCGCTGGCACTGCAAAATCCACCAGTTGACAAGTTCTTTCTTTTTTGTTAATCAACACTAGGTCTGGTCTTCTTGCTGGGATAAGGTGATCCGTTTTAATTTCAAAGTCCCAGAGAATTTTTGTGCGTTTCGTTCTCAAGAACAGATTCTGGTTTATGCATATACCATTTTGTTGTGTGGTCAAAATTTAATTTCTTGCATAATTCCCAGTGGATCACCTTCCCAACCCAGTCGTGTCTAGTTTTGTATTCTCGTTGTGCTAGTTTGCTACATTCGCAGAGTATATGGTTAACAGTCTCATCTCTATTACCGCAAAGTCTACATTTACTATTTTGTTGGGTCTTATCAATTTTCGCTTTGATGTAGTTTGTCCTTATGGCATTATTTTGTGCAGCAATTATAAGTGATTCTGTTTCTCTTTTGAGGTTTCCCTTTCTTAACCATGTCCAAGTCTTTTGATGTGCAACCTCATCTATTTGTCGTTTGAAGCGTCCATATAATTGTTTTTCTTCCCATTTTTGTTTTCTAGTCTTTGTCGTTCTCCTGTTTGTCCATCTGCCGTTTCTACTATTGTTGGTCGCCATAAGTAATTTGTCTTTGCTCTTCCTTGTGTAATCTTCAAGTTGTTGGATTGTGGTTTCTACGCATTCCTCTATGTTGGCAAGACCTCTTCCCCCTTCCTTTCTTGACACATACAATCTATCTCTATCATCTCTAGGGTGGAGAGCCTTGTGCATGGTCATTAATTTTCTCGTCCTTTGGTCTATCTGTCTGAGTTCTTCTTTTGTCCATTTTAAGAATGGTCCTGAGTATCTTATAATGGGGACAGCCCAGGTATTAATTCCTTTGATCAGATTTCTGCTGTTAAGTTTCGTTTCTAGAAGTTTTCTAGTTCTCCTGAGATATTCCTTTTTAACTTTTCCTTTCATTTCTGCTTGCATGATATTGTCCGCTTCCAAAATTCCTAAGTATTTGTAGTTTTCATTTTCATCAAGAGATTTTATAGTTTCCTGATTTGGTAGTTGTATTCCATTTAATAGTTTTCTTTCACCCCTTTTTATTACAAGCATAGCACATTTTTCGATTCCAAATTCCATCCCTATATCCTGGCTATATATCCTAATAGTTTGTACTAGGCTCTCCAATTCTTTTTCATTTTTTGCAAAAATTTTAATGTCATCCATGTACATAAGGTGGTTGATCTTTTCTTGTGAATTACTAAATTTGTATCCCCCGGTACATTTTTTCAGTATATGGTTTAGCGGCATCATTGCAATAATAAAGAGTAGTGGTGATAATGAGTCTCCTTGGAAGATACCTCTTTGGATTTTTACTTCTGCCAGGGATTGTTTTCCAGCTTTTAATTGAACTCGCCAGTTTTCCATGGCTTTTTCCATGGCTTTTTTTATTATTATTATTATTATTATTATTATTATTATTATTATTATTATTATTATTATTATTATTATTATTATTATTATTATTATTATTACTCCTTTTGAGTTTTCACATCAGTGTTAGCTGATGATCTTTCACTGGAGTCTGAGTGACAGCAAGTCTCCTCAGGTCTCCAGGACTCTTCTGAGTATTCTGGCAGATTGCAGCAGTGCAGTGTTATGAATGGTTTCAATCCTTCCTCTGATATCCAAACTTTCCAAACCCTTTTCCAATCCCTTTGGGACTGTTCCAAGTGCACCAACCACAATTGGAATCACTTTCACTTTCATATTCCATAACTTTTTCAGTTCTCTGGCAAGGTCCAGATATTTGTCTATTTTTTCATTTTCCTTTAGCTTCACCCTGTGATCTGCTGGCACTGCAAAATCCACCAGTTGACAAGTTCTTTCTTTTTTGTTTATCAACACTAGGTCTGGTCTTCTTGCTGGGATAAGGTGATCCGTTTTTATCTCAAAGTCCCAGAGAATTTTGTGCGTTTCGTTCTCAAGAACAGATTCTGGTTTATGCATATACCATTTTGTTGTGTGGTCAAAATTTAATTTTTTGCATAATTCCCAGTGGATCACCTTCCCAACCCAGTCGTGTCTAGCTTTGTATTCTCGTTGTGCTAGTTTGCTACATTCGCAGAGTATATGGTTAACAGTCTCATCTCTATTACCGCAAAGTCTACACTTACTATTCAGTTGGGTCTTATCAATTTTCGCTTTGATGTAGTTTGTCCTTATGGCATTATTTTGTGCAGCAATTATAAGTGATTCTGTTTCTCTTTTGAGGTTTCCCTTTCTTAACCATGTCCAAGTCTTTTCATGTGCAACCTCTTATATTTGTCGTTTGAAGCGTCCGTATAATTGTTTTTCTTCCCATTTTTGTTTTCTAGTCTTTGTCGTTTTTCTGTTTGTCCATTATTATTATTATTATTATTATTATTATTATTATTATTATTATTATTATTATTATTATTATTATTATTTTCACTCCTTTTGAATTTTTCACATCAGCGTTAGCTGATGGTATTTCACTGCAGTCTGAGTGACAGCAAGTCTCCTCAGGTCTCCAGGACTCTTCTGAGTATTCTAGCTGATTGCAGCAGTGCAGTAGTCTGGATGGTCTCAATTCTTCCTCTGATTTCCAGATGCTCCAGTCTTTTTTTCCAAGTTTATTGGAACCGTTCCAAGTGCACCAACTACAATTGGTATCACTTTCACTCTCATGTCCCACAGCTTTTTCAATTCTCTGGCAAGGTCCACGCATTTATCCATCTTTTCATTTTCCTTCAGCTTCACCCTGTGATCTGCTGGGACCGCAAAGTCCACCAGTTGACACGTTCTCTTTTTGTTTGTTAATCAACACTCGTTCTGGATTATTATTATTATTATTATTATTATTATTATTATTATTATTATTATTATTATTACCTCTATGAAGAAACGCTCTCCAGATGAGAAGTTGAGAAACGCTGGACTTGCCTATTAAATATAGAGACAGCGAGTCATTTTTGTTTTTGTTGTTGTTGTTGAGATATCTGGCGATACTGCTATAAAAAATGGATTCATATCTTTCGTTTTTTGCGTAGAACTTCCTTGAGAAATGTGATTTATTCTAAGGGTTACGCAAGGGTAAAAAGTTGAGAAAAGCTGGACTAGCCTATTAAATATTGAGACAGCGAGTCATTTTATTGTTGTTGTTGTCGTTGAGATATCTGGCGATACTGCAATAAAAAATGGATTCATATCTTTCCCAGAAATCCGACTCGGTTCGTTAATCTCGATTTCCTAGCCGATATCTGTGACGCTATTTGCACGTCCACAATAGTAAACAGTGTTTCATATTGGCTATTTTTAAAACGTAATTTTTGAATCCGATGACGTAGCACTGCGAAGAAAAGCGCTGGTAATAATCTAAGGTGGAAGATTAATCTATGTTTTTTTAATGACTGCTAGTTAAATTAATGAATATGCAACACGACACTTACAGTATATAACTGTTAGTACGAGGGTGATTCAAAAAGTAATGCCATTTTGTTTAGGACAGGTATAATTACCAACACAGGAACATGTATCATACATCAAAATGAAACTGGTCCTCTGTGGATCACATCCCTACTTCACCACATAGGTGAGTCAAAAAGCAATGCTATTTTGTTTAGGACAGGTATAATTACCAACACATGAACATATATCATACATCAAAATGAAGCTGGTCCTCTGTGGATCACATCCCTACTGCTCCACATAGGGGTTTCAAAAAGTAATGCCATTTTGTTTAGAACAGGTATAATTATCAACCGAGGAACATGTACCATACATAAAAATGAAGCTTGTTCTCAGTGGATCACATCCCTACTTCTCCACATAAGTAAATAAAAATGTAATGCCATTTTGTTAAGGACAGGTATAATTACCAACACAGGAACATGTATCAGACATCAAAATAAAGCTGGTCCTCTGTGGATCACATCCCTACTTCTCCATATAGTCACCGTTTCTCTCAATAGCAATGTTCCACATTCGAATGAGAACATGTATCCCTGCCCCCTAAAATTCTGTTGACTGTTCTTTGAGCCATTTCTTCACCACAGATTTTAACTTCCTCGTAATGTTTGCCTCTTAAATCCTCTTTAATGGGACCGAAGAGATGATGGTCTAAAGGCTCTAAATCTGATGAGTATGAAGGATGCGGTAAAGTTGTCCAACCGAATGAGGCAATTTTCTCCCTTGTCCAGATGCTTGTGTGTGGTCGAGCATTGTCGTGTAGAATGAGGACATTGTCGATTGGCAAGTTGGGTCTTACTCAGCAAATTCTTGCTCTGAGCCTCATTAGGGTTTCAAAGTAGGCCTTAGTTTTATAAAAAAAACTTCACATGAAATAAAGAAAATGGCATTACTTTTTGACTCACCCTCGTATATATAAAAATTGATTGATTGATTTTAATGGCATGTCAACTTGTCCGGGCTATTTTATACCTAGAGGTTAGGGAATTGTATACATTGTGCATGTGGTATATTGGTTAATAAGAAACGGAAGTATCTTTTCAGCCATTGTTCTAAGAAACGGAAGTATCTTTTCAGCTATTTTTCACTTATGGTAATAAAAAGGCGGAAGTGGTTATTCCACGACCTGATGTACAACTGGATTATTTGTGTTATTTATTCGATAAGCAAGCTGGACCACAACACCGAGCAACAGGAGCAGCTTACGATACTTTCTGATAATTGATTGAGTTTTGTTTAATTAATTAATTATAATTAGTAAAAATCAATAACCAAATTTGGCATGTTTCTTAGTTAGAAGGATATCAAGACTTCGAATCTGAGTGAGCTCCCGTTTTGGAGTTATACATCGACACGTACATACTAAACATCATTTTATGTATATAGATAGAAGTAACTATTCGTACTACAAATAATTTACTGTTATATGTCATCAAGTATTCTATCTAACACAAATAATTTGCACACAGTTGTATGGTTTCAAGCATTCCTGTCTAATACTTATAATTATTTGTAGGAAGCGCGTGGTGTAATGGTTAAAGTCATGGGAAATGGACTCGTCGCTCCGAGTTCAAATCCTGGACGTGGTAATTGCATTTCACTTAGCGCTAATACACTTGGGAAAGGTATGAATTCTGCTCTCCCTCCAGCTACGGGTAAATAGTAGGACAGACTGGGTTCTTTAACCATTGCTAGGTAACCAGTCTAGGAGAAGGAAAACTTTGAATTAAAACCTGTTGAACTCCGCTTAAGAAATTGACCTTGTGTCACATCCTGCTCGTGCGGGGGAGTTGGTAAATATAAATACTGATAATTATATGGTTTCAAGTAATTATTTCTATTAAAAAATAATCCACAAATAGGAAAACTCCAAATAAATCAAACCAAAATATCCAGAAAAGAAGAAGTAATATTATCCAGACTAAGAATAGACACTCATTACATTACCCATTCATACCTCCTCAAAAAAGAAGCAGACCCATATTGCATACCATGCCAAAAACCCTACACAATCAAACACATATTAACAGAATGTAGCAACCTAAAACAAGTACGAAAAAAATACTACCAAACAACAAATCTAAAACAGATATTCTACCAAATAAACCCAGAAAAACTACTTGGATACATAAAGAAGCACACATCTACAACAAAATCTAAAAATCTTCCAAAAAAAAAAAATGAAAACACAAAAATATATGTTAAAAAGAATCATCTAAAAGTTTAATTCACAAAAAATATGTAAAAAAAACAAAAAAAATTTAGAAAATTAAACATTATCACCAATTCATTTCAAAAACGTAGTCGGCATTAAATGACCCATTGAGGTTGATATGCCGTAAAACAAGAACAAATCAAATCAAATCAAAAATAATCATTTGTTTGCACACAATTATATGGTTTTAAGTAACTAATAACAGAACTTAGTAAATAATTATAGCTCCACGTAACTATTCGTACTACAAATAATTTGTTATCAAGTATTCTATCTAATACTAATAATTTACACACAGATCTATATTTTCTCCTTTTTAAGGGAAATAAAATTATACCATAGAATATAGACATGAAACAAATCAATGCCATACAATATAATTCCCAATAATGCTAACACATTGTTAAAACCAATTACTAAAAGTATATATATGAATACACAATATGTAAACACCCCAACCGCTAGGCATGATATAACCCTGGACGGGTTGATATGCCGTTAAAATCAATAAACCAACCAACCAACCAACAGATCTATATGACCCATAGGTGGGACCTAAGAAGTATTATCACACCTGGTCTGAGTGGACATGGGAATAATGGGAATGAACGAATACCCCACACTCCCCAGATCTCCAGAACTGGAGCCTCACCATCAGATGCAATTTAATGTCATATCAAAGATACCCCCTTTTTAGGATGCCAGGGTCTTAACCCTTTGGAGGGGGGTACAGTCAGCATATTCTATACCCAGTCGACAGGGTGGTTAATAAATAAGGTTGAGTTTCTAGAAAACTCGATGAGGATTGAACAACTCCTATCCTCCCCCCAGACATAGGAAGTTGAATTTCATATTCAGCTTAGAGTAACTCGCTAGGAGATTGGTGATGAAGGCGTCGGCTTGCGTCGGCCATGTTTAATAAACACGACTACTTTGAGAATTTTTTTCTTCTTCAGAAGAAGAAGAAGGAGAGACGCGTTCCTCATAGCGGATTACTACAAGGGAGATCGATCAATCAGTTGATCGATTTTTAGATTTAGGGAATTGATATTGTACAAGGACGAATGATGGCCGAAGCATCTCGAACTGTTAATAGGAGAAGATAAATTGAACAAACCGATTGGAAGAGACGGGCTGGATACTAGGACACAGAGCGCATGCGTACGTAGAAACAAGAGGAGGAGGAAAGAAGAGGAGGAGCAGGAGGAGGAGCGAGAGACAGAATGAGAGAGAGAGAGAGGGAGAGAGAGAGAGAGAGAGAGTTAGGAGGGAGGGAGTTGAGGGAAGGAGAAGATATATATATATACAGAGAGAGACAGAGAGAGAGAGAGAGAGAGAAGAGAGAGAGAGAGAGAGAGAGAGAGAGGTGAGGGAAGGAGAAAGATATATATATATATATATATATATATATATATATAGAGATAGATAGAGAGAGAGAAGATGGGGGTAGATGGAGTGGAGCAGAGAGAGAAAGAGTGAGAAAGAGAGACATGGAAAGTGAGCGAAGATGAATTCAACAGTGACAGAAAAACGCTTGAATATATTTATGAATCCATTTGTGCATCCGCTTATCTTTAGACACACACACACACACACACACACTGACATGATTGATCGATAGAAATGCACATATATGCACACATACCGAGATGAATGTATGGTGATTGAGCTAAATATCTGCAAAGCCTCGTCCCACACAGAATCTCAATAATGAAACACCCAGTGATAATCAAACCATACTATACCATACTATACTATACTATACTATACCATACCATACTATACTATATACTATACCATACTATACTATATACCATACTATACTATATACTATACCATACCATACTATACCATACTATACTATATACTATACATACTATACTAACTATATACTATACTATATACTATACCATACTATACCATATACTATACCATACCATACTATACCATATACTATAATACCATACTATACCATACTATACTATATTATATACTATATACTATACTATACTATAATATATACTATACCATACTATACTAACTATATACTATACTATATGCTATACCATACTATACTATATACTATACCATACTACCATACTATACCAGCGAACAAGTCCGCAAACGTTTTACTATATGTTGCTCTACGGCTGGCACACACGCGAAAAGCCGTTGTCGTGGGATGGGGTGTAGATAAACTGATACGAACAGACATCCATGAGCACATCACGAGGTGTTATAGTAAGATACTCTAAAAAAAAAGAAAAAAGGAAAGTCGTCGGGGCGGCCTAATGTCGGTATCAGCCAGACAGCGAGGGAGTTTATCCCCTTTTCACTAACGCTAGACCAAGGAAATTGTTTTTTAGCGTCTGAGGTGGAGCTCCACAACTACCATCAGCTCTTCATTTTACCGCACATATCCCTGTGTTAATCATATGCTGAGTTGGCGAGGGCCGGTATCGAACCAGGAACCTTGTGATTCCTAGCTGAACGCTCTACCGGAAAGGCATGAACCCCCTCATCCCTCAACTATAGGTTAAATAGCACCACAACTGTTGGCTTTAGCATTGAATAACCCATGAAGGTTGATATGCCATTAAACATAGAAACAACACCAAACCAAACCAAGCACAGGTTCCCACCATATCCCCGAAGTTAAACAGCGATTAGACTGTTCAATGCTTAACTGTGTGACCACTTAAGCAAGGGCAGTTACTGTAAAGCAGCCTGAGTCCTTTGTTTATCAAAATCAGTTGGTACGGCATTAAATAACCCGAAAGGGTTGATATGTAGTAAAATAAAACAACTAAACTAAACCAAGCCATTACAAGTGAGTTCGAGTGTCACTGGGTACCCTAATTTTCCAGCCTTGTGCCACAACTAAGCAAAGCTTAGTATATAATCATAATCAGACTTACATATATAGATATGAATAGTTTTGGGATATACGATGTGTATTTATTTTAAAATTACACAAACCATCCGGGTGAGGCAAAAAAGCAAGGACGAACTCATAAGTGACGTTCTCCTATAGACACCTACTCAAGAACACATCAGACCAGCGAAAAACCTACCCCAATCAGCTCTGTACGTGCGGAAGGACTGTCAGGAGCGATGAGCGATAGGGACAATTGGCGAGGGAGAGCCATGAGAATGTGTGCTAACATTGCGACCTGATGATGATGATGATGATGATGATGATGACGTCACACGTCTAATGCAGATATACGTATTTGAGACCTATTCTTTATTGTTATTTAGTTTTTAGAATATAATAAAACTTACAAAATTGTTTGCAAGGCATTTTAGATTTGAATAGCTATTTTAACAATCCGCACGAAACACGAGATTCTCATCTCTCATTCTGCGTGAATCTCGCACGGTCGAATGACTCAGCAGTGTCACGAGACGCCATTGAATAATGGCGTTTTTTTGATTTAGTATTCGTCCTCAGAGGAGTTGCTGGACGTCGTCATCGTGACAAAGGCAGCCGATGGAAAGAGATACAGTCAGATAAAGCGGGGGGGGGGCGGACACACAAACACAGACCGACCGACTTGGTGAGAGAGAGAGAGAGAGAGAGAGAGAGAGAGAGAGAGAGAGAGAGAGAGAGAGAGGGGGGGGTTTGGAGGTCTAAGGTCTTTTAAGAATAAAATAAAGAACATGAAAGGAAGAACAATGAGAAAGACAAAAGAAAGAAAGCGTAAAAAGAAACACACACACACACACACACACACACACACACACACACACACACACACATATATATATATATATATATATATATATATATATATATATATATAAAGTTGTAGTTCCTGTCTATTCACGAACTCCTCCTTGGGTTTTGGATATAGATTCCGGTAACCATAAATATTCCTGAAATTTCATTACCCATTGTAATTGAATAAGTATATTTCATTTTGATCAAAGGGGGCGCCCAAATGGGCACATACCCCCAACTGAATTTCCCCCCTTCGATTTATATGAAATTTAAGCCATAGATAAATGACATGATGCCTATTCACAAAATATCACCAAATTTTAACAATATTAAAACACTCTAATGGGGATTACCCCCCCCCCCAGGCCAGAGTGAACATTTTGGAAGCCCATAACTTGACTATTGGAACCTCTATTATCACTGGAATTTCTTAAATTCTTAAGTTAAAATTAATTGAATTAAATTACCATGACCAGAAAATTCGGCAAACACCGTGTACAACATGCAGAACCCTGGACAGCTATTTCGACCTTATTTGGTCGTGGTAATTTAATTTGATTTTGTCTCTCTTCCAAAATTAATTAGAATATGAGGAAATTGTTACGATTTTATGGGCCATCCTTTAGGCTCCAAGCAAGAGCGCCTGTCCAGCGGAAATCCTTGGTAAAGAATCCTTTGGTTGTTCCTTGGTGCTCCTCAATATTGCAAGTCATTCATCAATGATTGCAAATTGGACGTCTCTCAGTATCAGTGATTAAGTAGTCAACCAGCCACGCATTAGGGCCGTTGATTGGCTGAGGTTTAAGCCACGTGACCTCGCCTAGTCTATGAATTTAAGTGGTGTATTGTAGCACACCCTATATAACAAAATGTTGAGAATTTTGTCATATAAGGTGTGTGCTTAGACGCCCGCTTCTACTTATAGACTCGGCGATAACCATGTGACAAAACTATTGGCCAATCACTGGCAGTACTCTGCTGCTGATATTGTTATTTATATCGGCTGTTCTGATCTTAGCTACTCACAACTACTTGAACATTTGTGGACGACGGAACATAGGATTATATCACTGGATCTTTGACACTACGTAGGATTCCATAACTCAGGACTTATTCACTTACCAAAGGATTCTATAGCTCAGGACTTACTTACTTACTTTAAGTCCTTTTCAACTGGTCAAGGATGGCGGTCAGAAACTTAACACAAAATATTCCAACCAAGATAGATATATAAAGACGAGTTCTTCGAGAGACCACCCAAGAATTAACACGCACGGAGCCGGTAGTGGTGAGCCAATTCGTTTGTCCCCTTCTTTCTTTCTTTCTTTCTTTCTTTCTTTCCTTTTCTTTTTCTTTCTTTCTTTCTTTCTTATTCCTTTCTTTCTTTCTTTCTTTCTTTCTGTTTTCTCTCCGTCGTTTTCCAATGACACTAGTTAAGCATTGTTTTGTTGCTTTGATCTTTATTTCTTCTGTTTGGATGACTACTACAACCAGTTAGCGATCTACGGCGAAATACACTTTATACTGGTAAACGGAAAAACGGTTAGTGTTCGACTTTTTGTTTTGATACAAGTTACCACAGACAATAAAAATAAAAACGAGTAAATGAACTAAAAAGGCTTATTAAGTGTGTGTGTGGGGGGGGGGGTGGACGTTACACTACGTGCAACCCCCCAACCACCCAGCTGTACGTTGACCTGTCCCCCATTGCACAACAAACCATTCGGGTAAGGCGAACAAGACACACAAGGACAAGGACGAAGTCATAAATGACTTTCTACTGTGAATACCTACACATGGACACACCAGTGTGGGTCGACCAGCAAAAGCTTACATTAATCAGCTCTGTACGGATTCTGGTTGCCGTGCAGAAAACCCACCAGGAGCAATGACCGACAGGGCGCTTGGTGAGTGAGAGTCATGGGAATCTGTGCTAATAGCGCGACCTGATGATGATGATGTTAATGATGGTATATATATATATATATATATATATATATATATATATATATGTTGAAAAAAGGAATAAAGGAAAGAAAGTATAGAATGGATAATATAGGATATTTTAATCAATTTTACTTACACGTGTTTCGGTCAGGAGATTATCCATGTGTACATTATTCAAACTATATTATTTTTTTAAATAACCAAATGAAATGAAATAATAATAATAGAAAAAATGTAGAAATGTTCCGCACACAAAGAAAATTCGACCTTCAACAGAGTAAATCCTTATTTGAAATGAAATTCGTTGGAAATATTATATATATATATATATATATATATATATATATATATATATATAGAGAGAGAGAGAGAGAGATGATAATAATGTTAATAATATGTATTGATAGAGAGAGAGAGAGAGAGAGAGAGAGAGACAGACAGACAGACAGACAGACAGACAGAGAGTGTGCGAATATATATATATATATATATATATATAGAGAGAGAGAGAGATGATAATGATATTAATGATATATGTATTGATAGAGAGAGAGACAGACAGACAGACAGAGGCAGAGAATGTGCATGTGTGTGCGAGAGAGAGAGAGAGAGAGAGAGAGAGAGAGAGAGAGAGAGAGAGAGAGGGTAGGGTGGGTGGGGGGTGCGTGTTGAAGAGACAGAGACAGAAAGTGGGAGGGGGTGGAAGCCAGATAGAAGGCTTATTACTGAGTATACAATTCATTCCTATACAATTCATAATGCCTCATTTTTTTTGTTTTTTTTCTTTACATTTGATCTTAAATGCACAAATGTATTTTAGAAGTCTAATCAATTTTCATTAAAATGAAGAATTGGTGAATTTAATTAATTTGTCTGAATTATTCCGATGGGAATAAATGAATGCCTTCAATCTAAATATTTCAAAACGCAATAGAAACTAAAGTTACTGCATTGTGAAATAATAAAAAAGATTAATTCACATAATTTCTAAAAGAAAACAATTTATATAAACAACATTGTTTGTACTAGTACAAAATAAAAAACACCCTCCGGGCGATGTAAAAATAGATTTTTTGAAACATATTGCCAGAGGGGTTGGAGTAAAAAATTCGAAAAAAAGTAAAAAGCGAGTTTGTACCCTAAGTAAGTAAAATCATCAAATTCATTAAAGGATTAAAAAATAAAAAAATTTCAAATGTAAACTTTAAATATGTATTAAAATAAAACAAACTATGTATAGATATATAATACCAGTCATGTATTTATTAAATCTTGTTTTAAAAAACAATGAGGACTGTCTAAATGCTGCATGTTCAACTTTTGAGTGTATCTTATTCTATGTTATGACGATTTTGGGTAATGTGACGTAAGCAGTGACGTAATTTTTGTTACAGACAAAAACCGGAAGCGAATCTCCATTATTAATAGATAAACCAAACTTACTACTTTTTATAATTTTTTAGGTTTTATTTAAATTATATTGTAGACCTAATGTATGGGTCAAAGGGGCCGGCCCTCGCCAACTCAGCATATGAGTAGCACAGGGATCTGTGCGGTAAAGTAAGGAGCTGATAGTAGGTGTGGCGCTCCACCTCAGACGCAAAAATCTCCTTGGTCTAGCGCTAGTGAAAAGGGGATAGACCCCCTCGCTGATTGGCTGATACCGACTTTAAGCTGCCCTGACGACTTTACTTACTGTATGTTAGCATCTACTAAGCTTGGTATTACATAATTAATTGGTGGCCTATTGATTATGTACGGTAATATTGAATACAAAATGTAACTGTTAATTCTGAGTCATTGAAAATACTCCCAAATAATAGAGAAGGTTTCATCTTTAGCTGGACTTTCTTTAGCGGTTCTGATTGAGAGTAGTCCCAGGAGCTGTGGCGGATGAGCGGAACGTGGCTACTTTTCTTCAATCATACAATTATAACTTGGGTTTCGAAATAAAGAGATCTAAAAAAATAAGCCGAGTCTTGTGTTCCTTTATAAGAACAAGAGCGGACACAAAGACGAAGACAACTCAAGAACAGCCCAAGAAGATCAGGTGACAGAGAGAAACCAGCTTAGATAACAACATCGAATAGAAGATCAGGCCAGCTAAAAAGATAAGCTAAAGAACATGGTCTATTATCGGTATCAACCGGTCAGCGAGGAAATCTATACCCTTTTCATTAGCGCTAGAGAAGGGAGATTGTTTTTTTTTGCGTCTGAGGTGGAGTGCTACACCTATCATCAGCTTCCTACTTTACCACACAGATCCAAGATGTGTTACTTATGCGCAGAGTTAGTGAGGGCTGGTATCGAACCCGGAACCTTGTGGTTCCTAGGCGGAGGCTCTACCTATCTATATATTAATACTCGTGTTCCTTAATCTTCCGACCGTTATCATCTTGCAACACCCTCTGGTTAAAAATGAGACTGTCCATTTTACCATACAGATCCAAGCTGTGTTACTTATTCGTAGAGTTAGTGAGGGTTTGTATCAAACCCGGAATCATGTGGTTTCTAGTCGGACGCTATACCGACTGAGCTCTTGGGAAATACAGAAATCCAACTATGGGTACATGATAGAAAGGTTGGCCTCTTTAATCTTTGTATAACAACCAGTCAAGGAGAAGTAAACTCTGAATTAAAACCAGTTATAGACCTGGAGAGGGATGGGTTCCACCAGGTTATTCCTGTCCAAACACGCGACATAAGTAGCGGCCCCACGACACTAGGTTACGGCGCCAGTGGAGAATAAAGAAGACCTTCTAACCAGTTGTACCCCGCTTAAAATTGACCTTGTGTCACATTCTGCTGATGGTGGAGAGGTTGGGTAAACATACACTTTCCAAATGACTTTAGGGGACAAGAGCAAATCTAACAAATGATTTGATCACGTCAGGTGTCTTCCCCAAGGAGGATTCACGGTTTCTCTTGGTGTACTTTATTGGCGAGTTGGGACTGACAGATGGGTGGGTGAGTGATAACAAGAGAGAAAGAGTAGAAAAGAGAAAGAGAGAGAAAAAGTGAGAGAGAGAGAGAGAGAGAGAGAGAGAGAGAGAGAGAGAGAGAGAGAGAGAGAGTGCATGTGTGTGAGAGAGAGAGATAAAGAGTGAAAAAGAAAAGGGAAATGGAGAGATAGAGATAGAGAGAGTGAGGGATAGAAAGAAACAGAACGAGAAAGAAAGACAAGGAAAGATAGATAGATAGATAGATAGATAGATAGAGAGAGAGAGAGAGAGAGAGAGAGAGGGGGTGTATGAGTATTTGAGAAAGAGAGAGAGAGAGAGAGAGAGAGGGGGTGTATGAGTATATGAGAGAGAGAGAAAGAGGGAGAGGGGGGTGTATGAGTATATGAGAAAGAGAATGAGAGAGAGAGAGAG
Organism: Doryteuthis pealeii; assembly: GCA_023376005.1. Classification (NCBI taxonomy): domain Eukaryota; kingdom Metazoa; phylum Mollusca; class Cephalopoda; order Myopsida; family Loliginidae; genus Doryteuthis; species Doryteuthis pealeii. The sequence goes on from CM042155.1 coordinate 352,629, forward strand.
AGAAAGGGAAAGAAAGAGAAAGCAAGTGTAAGAGAGAGAGAGAGAGAGAGAGAGAGAGAGAGAGAGAGAGGGGGTGTATGAGTATATGAGAGAGAGAGAAGAGGGAGAGGGGGGTGTATGAGTATATGAGAAAGATGAGAGAGAGAGAGAGAAAGGGAAGAAAAGAAAGCAAGTGTAAGAGAGAGAGAGAGAGAGAGAGGAGAGAGAGAGAGAGAGAGAGAGAGAGATGGGGCGCGCTGGGGGTGGGGTGGGGAGAGTGACTCATTTTCTTCATCTTGTAGTGATGCGAGCCATGCAAAAAAACCCCAGCAGGAGTCAAGAGACTGTCAAGTGGGCATGCATCCACTTGGGAGTTGCAAAAACTGTAATTGATGCAGACAAGAATTCCCCTCGAGAGAAAACTGACACATTCTAATGCACTTTAATGCAATGTGCATTATAAGTGAGACAGGCCACACAGTAAAAGAGACATCATTCGAGGGGTGCAGAGACAGCCCTGTCATAAAATATCAAACACGGACCACCCTGCCTGTAGGGCTTAGAATACGCTGAGTGTATCCCCCGCAGAGGGATTAGATCATCCCCGCACACCAAAAAGGAGTGTCCGGGCTATGAAACTGTCATATAGTACCTAAATAAGGAGCATGGAATCGTCTGTCTTTTCTATAAATAATGTCAGACGAATCCATTGGATTTGGAGGCCATGCTGTAATGGTTAGAGTCATAGAAAATGGACTTGTCAACCTGACGAAGCTACAGTTCACATAGAAGTTGGTTGGTTGGTTGGTAGGTTTTACGGCATATCAACCATTTTCGGGTCATTTAATGCCGATTCAAGTCATTTTGATATGTGATTACTCACAGTACCTACTGTTGCTTAAATGGTCACCCGTCTTGTCAAGTCTTTAAATGCCATCCTTGGTCAGTTGAAAAGGGCTTAGAGTAAATCCTGAGTTATGGAATCCTTTGGTAAGCGATATAATCCCACGTCCGTCGTCCACGAAAGTCAAAGCAGTTATAAGTAGTTATGCCAGTACAGCCGTTATAACTATTATATCAGCAGCAGAGTACTGCCAGTGATTGGCCAAGAGTATGATCACATGGTTCTTGCCAAGTTTATTAGTAGAAGTGGGCTTTTGACACACGCCTTATATCAAAGAAAATCGCGTGGTGTAATGGTTAGCAGACTATTGTTAGTGAGTTCGTTTCTCATTGGGTGCCCATACTTCTGGCCTTGTGCCGCATCTAAGCTCAGCTTAGTAAATAACTATATCAAAGAAAATCTCAACACATCTAAATATGGAACAGGCCTATCGCTGCTTAACCTTGTAAGCTTGTAATAGACAAACAGTTCTAAATGTTATATGAGTTTGTTTTGTTTTCCGGCATATCAACACTTTTCGGGTCATTTAATGCACAATCAAATCATCTTGATATGTGGTTACTTACAGTACCTGCTGTTGCTTAAATAGTCACCCATCTAAGTATTGAACAGGCTCATCGTTGCTTAACTTCGGTGATCAAACGTGAACCGGTGATTTCAAGCAAACCTTGGAAGAGAAAAATGACAATGAACACGATTCCTTAACTAGGGATAAAATAACCCTAGACGGGTTGACATGCCATTAAAATCAATCAATCAATCAATCATATAAATGAGACATGGATGTCCTTTGATGTGCCCCAATGTTTTCTTCTTTAAATCAATGGTGAAGATGGATTCACTTGGATTATCGCAAAATGGATTAAATCTTGGATGGATTCACTTGGATTAACACAGGCTGGATTAAATTTATCTTGTGAATGGATTTATATACTTCTCTCTTCAGTCAATCACTTTCCACAATATCTTGTAGGTATGTTTGCTAAGACGCGATCTAAACATACTATGCTATATATATATATGGTGATTGCCGCTTCTTGACAGAATAAGGCCATTTCTACAAGTAGTCCAGATGTGAGCAGTTGTGAGCATGCAGATGGCCCACGGATCCAGCTTGTTTTTATGTACCCTATCACACATACGAAATCCTCGACATACAGGCGCTGCCACACAGTTCAGACTTCAATGTAGGAAATGTTTCCATGGCGTCCGTCAGGTGTCGCTTCAGAATGGAGGGCTCGAGTCAACTTACCTCAAACTTCTTATAGATAAAGCTGATTTCCGCAAGAGCATCTGTCTGCTCCTTATCGAGATACTTCCCTCTCAAGATCGGGAGGTGTCCAGACATTCCAAGTGGCTGTTCTTAGCCTTGTTTTGTGTTGTAGTATTTTCTAGTTTTCGCCCAGCTAATGTGGGCAACCGTCGAAATGTTGGTTTCTGGAGAGCTTGATAGGTGAATCGGCATTTGTTTAGGTCAGCTTTTATAGACACCTCCCAAGTGACTGGGTGAACAGTGTTAACCAAGGGGCTGCTCATTCACCCACAACATCGCCGAGGCACGTTGCTGTTCAATCAGCAAGGCGGTGACGTTAAGTAGGTCACGAATCACGCCGTATGTAGATTCAAATCTGCATGCTTCCATCCCGTCAGGCCTGCACACCTCACATCCCTCCATCACTCTGGGACTTGTAGAAATATCTGCACATGTTTTTGTTTTACATGTTGTGCGCTTGTGCGACACGCACCGCATGCTCTCCTTCCCCAAAGTCAAGTATCAGTGACAAGCCGAGGCAAGATGACTGGGAGACTTTGGAGAACGCAGGTAGATGATCTGACGAGATCTACGGGTCCACCACACCGTAAAAAAAAAAAAAAAAAAAAAATTTTTTTTTTTAGATTTTCCTAAGTTTTAACTTAGTTAAAGTCCACAGGTACCTTTTCTATTAGAGAAGCAAAAGCTTATTAAGTAGATGCAAATATTTTACAACAAACCGAATACACCAGAATTTAAGAGACACTTAGCTTGCTATAAGTCTCCGTCATGGCACGGCAATGTCATTTCAACTTTTACTGACTTGTTTTCAAACAACCAGTGCTTTAATAGTGAGAGAGGGTGGGGGGGATTGGTTTAGATTCTAGCCATTTTAGCTAGACTGGTGACTTTTACTTTTTTTTTTTTTTTTTTTTTTAAATATATCCCTGTAAAGATGAAAATAATTTAGGGCGCAAAATAATGAAATTTAAGAAGTATTACAACAACCAAATACACCAGAATTTAAGATAAATTAAGAGACACTTAGCTGTCTATAAGTCTCCGTCATGGCACGGCAATGTCATTTCAACTTTTACTGACTTGTTTTCAAACAACCAGTGCTTTAATAGTGAGAGAGGGTGGGGGGGATTGGTTTAGATTCTAGCCATTTTTAGCTAGACTGGTGACTTTTACTTTTTTTTTTTTTTTTTTTTTTTTTTTAAATATATCCCTGTAAAGATGAAAATAATTTAGGCGCAAAATAATGAAATTTAAGAAGTATTACAACAACCAAATACACCAGAATTTAAGATAAATTAAGAGACACTTAGCTGGCTATAAGTCTCCGTCATGGCACGGCAATATATATATATATATATATATGGGTAAAACAGTAGGGCAGACTGGGTTCTTTAACCTTGCATAGGTAACCAGTCTAGGAGAGGGAAAACTCTGAATTCAAAATTCCTGAGGTCAGTGGTTGATTGGGTTTGTGGCATTCGTGCACCAATTCTTTCCTATCGACTGTGCCAAAAAGTGCGGATGGTCCTACACAAGCCTTCACCAATATAAACACATCACTGTGTGGGTGTTCATTGTATGAATCCTCATGCATCGAAAATCGACGAGAGAATCCATAATATATATATATATATATATATATATTATTTCTTTGGTGGGGTACCAAATAATTTGGTATTAGGATGATTCTAGGCTGTCCTTGAGAGAGATTCCAGTCTTAACCCATGCGACTATTTTTGTGGGGCTACCTTAAGAGCGAGTTATATTCTAATCCTGTACTCATGATGTAGAGCAGCTGAAGCAGAATATCAAGCGTGAAGTAAGACGAATCACTGCCGATATGGTCAGAAGAACCCGTATCCAGCAGGTGTTAACTCACGGTGATGCCTGGATTGAGCAGATCATCAACTACTAATGGACTGCTGTAACTTCCCAGAATGAATCTAGTCTGTAAAATATGTACATGTTCTTACCATTCATTTTTTCTTCTGTAATTTGGCACCCAGTGTGGTTAAAAATGTTGAGAATTAAAAAATGTTATGGCATATATATATATATTTGCGTTTTTTTTTTTGGACCACCCTGTAATACAAACGCAAAGTGGGAGTTCCTGTGGTGTAGTGGTTAACGTGCTGGACTGCAAAATTGTTGTAAGCGAGTTCAAACTCCAGTCACGCTATTACGGTTACTTTCGGACTAATACCCTTGGGAAAGGTATGAACGTCCTGATCCCTCCATGTTTCATTTCTTCCTGCTATTTTGTGTGACTATTTCCTTTTCTTCTTCTCTGGTCGTCATGTTGTCTAGTCTCTTCTAAGGGCTTCTTTAAGGGCTAGTTTTTAATCATTTGCCGCGCGGAAGAATCAACCTCGCAGTGGCACGTCTTAAATAGTACTACTGTTCTACAAGGACGGCTTTGGCATTGAATAACCCTCGATGGTTGTTATTGAACAAAGAAACCAGCCAACCAACCAACTAACGCAAAGTTTAGCCACAAAGTTTCGGTACGAAAATGTAATCGTCAGACGTAGTCCAATTGCTGGTGTCGGCCTTTTTTTAGTATTTGATACTGTTATAGGTGATATAAACCTATGGATAATAATGAAATGCGCCGACGGCTACTATAAGTAATAGGAACAATTGTGGCTTGACGGAAGAAAAATGCGAGTCAGCTCGTAACTTATATTGGTCGGACGCAATCTCCACTTTCTTTGCTGTAGATTTCTACTCCTTTTGTTAAATACATTTGTCTACATTGTTACCCGTCGTTTGTCTTATTTTGACCCCTTAAACCACAACAGATACCATTGAGGGTTGATATATGTATCTACATTACTGCTCTCTCTCTCTCTCTCTTATCTATCTATCTATCTATCTATTTATCTATCAATCATAATTCAATATTCTGAGAATAAAGGTCTCACCGCTGTCATCTCGCCAGAATGGGTGGATGAAAATTTAGATTTTTCACTTTTTCAAAATATCAAATTACATGAAAACATGCAAGTGTGTATTTGTTATTAAGTACTGATACCTAAACTTAGATCTTGAACTTGTACCATATTTTGAGGAAATGGCATCAAAGATCGTAGGCAAAAATGCACGAAAAATCCTCGGTTTGGGAATAAAGGGGGGGGAAGCATATTTCTAATTTGATCTACCATCATCAGTAGTGAATGCTCCATCTCTGAACTTAAGGCAACGTTGGATGAATTGTAAAAAGAATATAAATATTCAGTGGAATAAGATAATGTTTAAATATAAGGAACAGCTGACAGGGCTCACGCCTATATATTAGTGAAAAGATATTTATTTATTTATTTATTTTTTATTCTTAATCTTTTAAAATTTTTAATTAATTTTTTTATTTATATTCTTTAATTTGAATTTTTTTTAATCTTTTAATTTATTTTTTATCATTACTAACTACTCCCTACTACCCACCGTTATCATCATCATTATTATATTATTATTATTATTACTACACTACCACCACCATCATCATCATCATCATCATCATCATTATTATTATTATTATTATTATTATTATACTATACCACACACCACCACCAAACCACCACCACCACCACCACCACCTCATCATCGTTATCATCATCATCATCATATTATTTATATTATTATTACTACAACCACCACCACCACACCACCACCACCACCATCATCATCGTCATCATCATCATCATCATTATTATTATTATTATTATTATCTACAACCACCACCACACCACCACCACCACCACACTATCATCGTCATCCTATTATTATTATTACCACCACCACCACCACCACCACCACTAATCATCATCATCATCATCATTATTATATTACAACTACCACCACCACCACCACCACCACCACCACCACCACCACCACCATCATATCATCATCATCATCTAAATAACAGATGTGCACCCGATAGAGGCATATAGAATTTTGCATACCGAAAAAAGACCCTTCATATTAATTATTTATTGTATCATGTATTGTTGTTAACCTTTCTTACAGCGGATTTGATGAATGTAACAACATCTGATTTTCTGCTAGAAATTCAACAGAACTCAACTGTTGCAAAAGAACGATATACATTGTTTATGTAATTCCTGTTACAAACTCATTTACAACATGAAACAAACTGGGCTGCTCTTTACCAGTTCAACGAACTAATAAGACAAATTCTTCGACGACAATTTTTTCTCAAAAAACTTTGAAACTGTTTCTAATCTGGGCGGAATGTTGTTATTTTATTTTAGCAAAGTGAAATTAAATGACAAATTAATACATCTTTTTTTATTTGACAAATTTTATAAGTTTGCAGCTTTTATGACTCCTATACATAAAAAAAGAAAAAAAAAGAAAAAGAAAAAAAAAAAGGACTTTAATCTAGCAATGGTTATTTTTTTTAATAATCAGCTTTTTTAGTCTGCTTGTTTTCAGCATAAACTTGACATAACAAAATCCTAAAAAGAAAGAAATTAATAGCGTGCAGAGCCTACCCCCTCTAGGAGCCTATATATATATATATATATATATATAATATATATATTGTTGTGATGTTAATCCAACAGTAAAAAGAAGTCGAGGTAGGGTAAAATAAGACAAGTGTATTTACAATAATGGTACAGGAACGGCTAGCTTGCCGTTAACGGTAACAGTACAACCTTTTCACTCAGTGTCTCACTATTTATAGTGAGAACCGGTGTATATTCTCCACTGTAGGAACGGCCGGTACAACAATATATATAACACGCACACATATATATGTATATATATTAATTGGTAAACTTATAGTATACACAGATACCTGTCGGTAGAAATAGATCTATAACTGCGAAATTACCAATTTTTAAGCTTTTTTTTTTACCAATTATACTGCTCTGTTTAATAATATGAACATCGAGCTCTGAACTTGGACCTGAACAATCTTAATATTCGTTGTTGGAAGAGAGATCCAACTTAGAATCATTCTAATACCAACTTACCTGGTAACCCACCTTCGTGTAAGGGTAAGGAACTTAGCAGACGAAAATTTTGTCGGGTTTCGATCCCGGCTAGAGGTAGCTGTTAAAATGTCGAGCCGCACCGATGAGAAGTAAACTTCAAAACACGTGTCTGTGGATGACTGATATATATGCTTCCCACCCATGGTTGAGCACTGTGGGGGGGCATTAATTGTAACTTCACCGTTTGGCATTAGTCTGTTTACAGATTAGAATTCACTGGTGATTGTAAAAACATACCACCGTAAAGTATGTAGTAATTAATATTACCCTAGACTAACGCCCCGCTGAAGCCGCAAGGATAAGCAACTTAGCAGACGAAAATTCTGTCGGGTTCGATCCCAGCTAGAGGTAGCTGTTAAAATGTCGAGCCACACTGATGAAGAGTAAACTTCGAACCTGTGGATGATATAATATTATATATATATATATATATATATTTCTTCTTTCATTCTCTCTTGATGAATCCGGATTAAAAACATTTAAATCTAAAAACGAACCTAATTATCATTATGCTCTGATAAATCGAAATATTGTCAATATCAGCGATGAAAAAGGATATAAAAATATATTCATTTTAACAACAATCTGTTTTTCATACCCATTATCTATCTATATATCTATATATATATATATTATATATATATATATATATATATATATGGCTTGCTTGAATTTTGTAAACTCATATTTGCTGTTTGACACACATTTGAGGTTTTCAATTCCACCTTATCTGTGTCGCCTGTCTGATGAGGTTGAATTTTATGGAGTTTTAGAAATTTATTTAAATTTCTAAAAGCCTTTTAAGTTTTGGTCGAAATAGATTTATTACAGAATGAAGGTTTATTAAGTTTTCCTTCCTTTCAAAGGTAAATATTGCTCTGTATTCAATCTAAAATAGATTATCATACATTGAGCTCTCTTTAGGGATTTTATAAAATCCTTGTATTTACACCTACCAAATATGCAATAATTATACAGTGAGATTTTGAAGATCCCATGTAGAATCATCCCTTACTACCAGTTTTGGATATCTCTCACACACAACACATCACACACACACATCACACACATATATATATATAATAATATATAAATATAATATATATATAATAATATATATACAGGGTGTCCCAAAAGTTACACACCATCCTTGGTTTTCAAAAATACACCTTTGTTGATTTCAAATCATTGTTATTGAGAATAATTATAATAAATGCTCAAATTGAGAGATAGAAATTAATTGCGACAATCACAATCAATGAATATGTTTTTGAAATAACTAAAGATGTTGTTTTTCAAACCTGGATAATACATGACTTATGGGACACCCTGTAATATATATATATATATATATATATATTATATATATTATATATGAATAGTGAATAAAAAATAAGAAAGTAATGGCATGAAAAGGTGCTCAATGCTAATAAGCAGAGCAGGTTATAATCAAATGGAATATTAAAACTTAAAAGAAAAATCTCAACCATTTCACAACTGGTTTTTAAGATCTCAACCATTGGACTATCTGATGATTGCATTACCATGAAACTTCAAGTTATGAGATAAATCCATAATATTACCATTGATTATATCTATGGGATCGCCTGTCAGCTTGGCAGTCGGTTTAAATCACGCACGGCGGTCTTCCGATCTATAGCTCTGCTGATGAGGCCTATAGGCCGAAATGTACATACAGAGATTGATTTTTCTCGATTTGTTTAGCCATAACATATAAGGTATTCCCGCCTAAATTCATATTAATTAATTAATTTTCAAAATTAGGTACGACTCCAATTAAACACTATTATATATATATATATATATAATAATATAATATAATAATATATATATATATTATATAATATATATATGAAATTTAACATTTTGAAAAACAATATGATGTTTGTTATGTGATTGCTGACAGATCTGTTTCGACAAATCGATAAGTTGGTCTTCATCAAGAGCGACATAGACGAGAAGAAAGATATCCGTTAAAAAGACGTTTCAAAACGAACGCTGAATTCAACCGCTGAAATTTTGAAAAATGCATGTTTTGTTTTAAAATAAAATAAATTTTAGGATATCTTTCTTCTCGTCTATGTCGCTCTTTGATGAAGACCAACTTATCGATTTGGTCGAAACAGATCTGTCAGCAATCACATAACAAACATCATATGTTTTTTCAAAATGTTAAATTTCATACTGTCGGATTAATTTCCATCTATTTTTATATATATATTATATATATATATAATATATATATATATGAAATATAACATTTTGAAAAAACATATGATGTTTTTATGTGATTGCTTGACAAGCTTGTTTCGACCAAAACGATAAGTTGGTCTTCATCAAAGAGCGACATAGACGAGAAGAAAATATCCGTTAAAAAGACTGTTTACAAAACGAACGCTGATATCAACCGCTGAAAATTTTTTGAAAATGCATGTTCTGTTTTAAAAATAAAAATAAAATAAATTTATTTTATTTTATTTTATTTTTTTTTAATTAAAAATCAGAAGCATTATAGTTCAAGGTAAAACTCAAAAGAGTTTATTGTAAAAATTGTAAAATATATAAAAAATGTAAAGTGGGTATCAAAATAGTATAGTATATATATTTCAGCTGTTAACATATACAAGTCCACATGGTAATTGAAGAAAGATGTTAGGTTTCCAAAATTTACTAGTGGTGTTGAAGTCCGTAGATTTATATATGAAAGTCTTCAAGGTGTAAAATTCCAGATTAAATGTTTTTTCATTTGACAAATATGAAAAATATATGGAAATATATATATATTATCTTTTAGAAAATCTCTTTTAGAAATATATATATATATATCTTTTTAGAACTCTCCAAAAAATACCTTTGCTTTGTTGAAAGTGTTGTACATAATTGTCACTAAGGTCAGGAAAACAGAAAATAATTTACGATCTATTTTTGTTCGCGCCCGTAAAACAAATTGTCACCCACCCAATTCTTAAATACCAGCGTCTAGTGTATTCTTTTAGAAAAAAAAAAAGATTTAGTTTGTTATCGGTCGAGGAGACTAAGACAAAGATAAAAAAAACCNTCTTCCAACGTACGGTGTTGAAAAGTTCAGGTTCGATTTGAGAGCTCAATGTTTAATTTTGATAAACAGAGCAAAGTAATTAGTAAAGACAAAAAGCTTAAAACACCGGTATTAAGTGATTATGATCCATTTCCACCCATGAGTATCTGAAAACCTTCTGAATTTCGTCAGATCAAGTTCTTTATTGAAAATGGTATATAATAAATTCAGCTTTTCTTTTGTAATTTGTTTTAGAATGAATGTATAAAGAAAAGCTGAATTTATTTATATACCATTTTCAATAAAGAACTTGATCTGACGAAATTCAGAAGGTTTTCAGATACTCATGGGTGAAAATGACCATAATCACTTAATACCGGAGTTTTAAGGTTTTTGTCTTTAGTAATATATATATAATATATATATATATATATATATATATATATATATTATATATATATATTATATATATTTTGGGAGAATATGTGCTTAATTGAAGTCGTACCTAATTTTGAAAGTTAATTAATTAATCATTAATTAATTAGGCCGGAATACAATTATTAATTAATTAACTTTCAAAATTAGATACGACTTCAATTAAGCACATATTCCCCCAAAATTGTCGGCTAAAAAAGCCATATCAAACACATCATTTGTGTATTTACTTCTCATATAATTATATATATATAAATATATATATATATATATATATGGGGAATAAAAAGAGAAATCAATCAAGATAGTATATGGAGAAAGTAGATAAATACGGAATGTCGTACTGGATGGAGTTTATTACTGGTGTCGATGTTATAGCGTTTTGGTCTATCAGACCTTCTTCAGGACACGAACTGAGTTCTTGTATTGAAGGATTCAGTTCTCTTACTGGCGAGTGTCATGCGTCGTGATTGGGAGGTGGGTGGTCGGCTGCTTGATGATCTGGTGTGAACATTTGAGAAATAGTTGTAGATTTTGTCCCCCTCCCAATATATATATATATATATATATATATATATATATATATATATATATTAAATGAAGGACGGCAAATAAGAAAAGTGTATGCATAGAAATAGTGCTCAATGTTATAATAGTAGAGCTGGTTTTAAACATAAAATATAAGATTATGGATACTATCTCTCTCCCTCCCCCCCTTCTCTCTCTCTCCCCCCTCTCTCTGTCTCTGTCTCTGTCTCTGTCTCTCTCTCTCTATATATATATATATGGTTATCGCGAGCTCACTTGGTGTATTAGTGGTGGACCATGTTTTTTGCGATATTAGTAGTAGACTGCTCAATATATACATTTATGGTTTGGTTTGGTTTGTTTTGTTTTACGGCATATCAACCTCAGTGGGTCATTTAATGCCGATAAAGTTTTGAAATAAATCAATTCTTAATGGATAATACAATTTAAAAATACATTTTTCTATTTAACCATAGATGGGACCCTAACAGGTACTACCACTCCGGGTCAGAGTGGACCAGGGAGCAATGGTGATGAAGGGATGCTCCACATTCCCCAAACCTCCAAAACTGGAACCTCACCATCAGATAGAGTTAACGTCAATATATTTATGTATCTATCTATCTATCTCCATCTATCTATCTATCTATCTCTCTCTATATATAAGGTGTGTGAAAATAGTATCAGATTTTGTGTATTTTTTGACACACTTTGTCTGCTGTAAAAAAAAGTTCCATTCATTATTTTTTCGCAGAATACAAGGTGTGTCAAAAAGTACAAAGAATCTCGATACTTTTTTGACACACCTTGTATATATATGCGTGTGTGTATGTGTGTAAACAGACAGACAGACAGACACACACACAACACACACACATATATATTATATATATATATATATGGAAATACGATGAGGAAATTAATTCGACAATATGTGAAGAACATATTTTCAAAAATATAACAAACAGGATGTTAAGATCAGAGGAAACAATTTTATGTGTCTATACGTAAGTATTTCGGTATTAAACCATCATCAGGACACTGTTACAGAAATTTTTGTGAGGGAGAAAATGAAAATGTTAAGTGTATAGTGAATGTGTGAATATAATGTTATTAACCGTTGATTTTAAAAATAAATAAAAGTAAAATAAATAAAATGAATAAATAATGAACGTAGCCATCATAATATTTTCTTTCTCTCCACCTTACATTGTGATTGGTGTATAGATTACTCCTACCTGATAACCTTACTCAGCGTGAAAAACAATGGCGACACTAATATTGTATATCTGTCATGTAAATTCCAGAAAATGGCCGAGTAGTGACCCACAATATCACATTTAAGCTCACGAAGGAGATGGGCGCATGTAGATAGTTTCTGTGACATTTTTTTTTTTACTTATCAACTTCGCCCACCCATGAGTATGTAATATAGGTATTGGCAAACTGACCTTAAAATGCGTTTTTTGACAAAATGACTTCAGCCCTCCCCCCCTACAGAAAATAATTTACCAAAAATCAGGGAATTATCGGATTTTAATGAAATTTTCAATGTTTATTTATCAATGAATGATCTTTATAATGCATTATTTCTATTATTTTAAAACTTTCTCATTTTTTTTTCAGGTCACTTATTTTTGACCCCCCCCCCCTTATGTTGAGGACGTAACTTTTTTCCAAGTTTGTTTTATAGTTTTCTAATTACAGTATAAATAATGAGATAAAAGACCGAACTTATGAATAGAAACAAAAAAAAAAATTTACGGTGGCTTTTCTATGAGAAAATAAGTACCGAAAATTGAAAAATAAAATGTAAAAAAATAATAAATAATTAATTTTTTGGAGATTTTTTTTTACTCATTTCGATAATTATTTAATTGAATGAGGAATTCTTACTCGCTAACTCTTTTGCATGTTCCTGGCATCTTCTCTTGGGCAGTTTTCTCGGGGCTGATTCTACTTCGGGCTGGGTGTCTGTGCATTCTTATTTCAATTAATTAACAACTTTGTTATTATTCTTTAAGTCTTTATTTAACAACAACCCAAGCCCAGGACACGCGCGGATTGAGAAACGACATCTCGGTGAGACACACTTTTGACGTCTGTCGTAAAACAAAACAAACTGACCCCCTCCCCCATCGGCAATATTTTTCAAAAATTAATTTTTACACCGCCGGAGGGCGTTTTTTTGCTAGTAATAATAACGACCCGATCTCTCAGCTGGGGATGTAGAATACACCGATTACACCGCGACAATGAGTCCACCTGTTGGTCATAGGCGGCTACCCGTGATGCTTAAGGACAGAATCTTGGTGGTTGAGCGGTCAACCACCTGCAATACGCCACTTTGGCCCTTACTTAGGCTAGACGGGCGGTCTGAGAGGCCCTATCCGATCAATCAGCTGGTCACTTCAATCCCTACCACCTGTATGATTCTCAACCCTATTGCCCTTATGGCAATCCCCAACCCTTTTTATCATATATGTGCTAGAAGGCGGTGGTGGAGGGTCTTAGTGTCCTTGATATGACAGATTTGAGGATTGTGGAGTACCTCTTCATCGCCATTACTCCCAGCTCCACTCTGACCGGGAGTGGTATTACTCGTTAGGGTCCCATCCATGGATTAACTTGATAAAAATGATTTTAAAAAATGTGTTTAAAAAATTGAGTTCAAAAATAATTTAAATACGTAACAAGAATGAATCAATGTCTTCGGCTTAAAATAACCCAACAAGGATTGACATTCCGTTAAATCCAACCAACCAACCTTCAAGAGATCCAAATACTTAGTTCCAGGATTCTTATTTTGTCTGGTTCAGATCATCTGATTGTCTTTAAGGTTCAAATCCTCAAAGACTGTCAAAGAGCCGGAAACACATGTCACTAGAAATTCCCTTAAATGTTTTTGCAGGAAATTATTTAGAAAAGTAAAAGTCAAAATGGTTGACTCAGATCTTGCTGACTTCCCGTCAACGCAAAAAAAAAACCCTTGATAAAATTTTGACATTTAGTGGGTTAAATATCGATAATGTATCAATTCGAATGAATTGTTGTTAGTTTGGTACAAGTTCAGGGCACCCAGTGAGAATCAAACTGAATAACAATGTGATGATGTGTTATATCTATTAATAATGGAGATTTGATCTCTTTTCGTCTGTAACCGAAACTACGTCATTGCTTACATCACAGCCATCTTTAAAAAAAATTCAACGAAAAATCAATTAGGAGTCAAATTCTCACGAAAATTTTGATACTTATTCGCCATTATTTAAGATGAATTTATGTTTAAAATAGTTTTTTCCTAAATATATATTATGGGAAATATTTTTTTTTACTTAGCCAACCCCTACACCCCATTTCATTTTATGAAATACGAACAAAATATATTCTACTCGTACAATTCTTACCGCACTGATCCCTGTGCTACTGATACGCTGAGTTGGCCCAGGCCAGTATCGAACCTGGAACCTCGAGGTTCCTCGTCGAACGCTCTACCGACTGAGCTAAACCGGCACATTCCTGGCCCTCTCCCTCTCTCCCCCTCTCTCTCTCTCTCACTCTCTCTCTCTCTCTCTCTCTCTCTTATCTCTCTCTCTCTTATATTACAAATGGTCCGCTAGCCTGGTTTTCTAACCATTGTCCAGCTTGAGGCAATCAGTTTAAATGAATTATTCTTGGTTAAAATGAGTCAATTTCATGTTAGATATGTGATTTAGTTCCTTTGGATCCTTTCCGTCCACAAAGGACAATGGCGTAGTGTCCAAAAAATATGTGCATCTGCGCAAGTAACTCTGCAGGCCAATTCTTGAGTGACAGTCTTTTTTCTTTTTTTTTTTTCTAAGAAGCTTGACAAATGTTGTGCAATGTGGATTTATCTGTTTTTTTTTTACCAGAAAAGTAAAATAGATTTCAGGAAGGAACAAATGTCAGCAAATCCGAATCTGATATCGCCAAAAAACAAACAGCAAATACTTTGAATGTTTCAAATGTCTAAGTCTTCAGCTCTAAGCATTTATATTATTCTCTCTTAATGCTTGTTTTTTTTTAAATTTGTTTTTGGGTTTGTATGTTTGTTTTGTCACATTTGATTGTCAATTCTATTTTTTTCATTTTTTTATTTTTGTCATCAAAACTTACAGATGGGCCTAGAAAGCACACACACACACACACACACACACACACACACACACACACACACACATGTAAACACATAAATAAATAAACAAACTACTGCTTAATCATAAAACAAAAAGGGTAGACCAAACCTGGAATGCACACAAACTGTGATGCTTTCTGGGTTTTCTCTCTCTTTCTGGCTTTCTTTGCTGTCAATGCTACTCTCCTCTCTGCCTCACCCCTCTCCGTGCCTTGCTTAACGTTGAGGCGCCAGGCCGCTCTATTTTTTGCATCTACCTCCCACGTGTTTGTGTCAATATGGCATGTCTTCACAACTCTCCCGCAGACATCTTTAAATCGTAGGCGTGATCTGCCAACTGATCGGGAGCCTTTTACTAATTCGCCGTACAAAAGATCTTTTGGGATGCGTCCATTTTCCATTCTCCTGACATGTTCAAGCCAGCGAAAGCGCCTCTCTCTCTGCTATAGGAAAGAGCGGGAATTAATCCATGCTGTTCTCATCTGCTTTTTTGATTCTCAGAGAGGAGAACTAGACGTTGAGTAAATCAATTTGTTCTTTGCAATTCTATAACAAAAAATAAAACATGTAGGAAAAAATAAAACATTTTCATTTTCATTTTATCACTGCTCTCCTTTTCTTTTTTTTATTCTTTATTACTCTCCTCTTCTTTTGTCATTTCAACATTGTTCTTCTCTTCTTTTTCATTTTATCATTGCTCTCCTCTTTTTTTCGTTCTTTATTACTCTCCTCTTCTTTTTCATTTCGACATTGCTCTCCTCTTCTTGAATACAATTGAAGAATAGAATTGTCCGTGTTTTATGCATATTTACCAACCCCTCCACACGAATAGAATGGGACACAATGTCAATTTCATTAGCGGAGTTTAACAGGTTTCAATACTTAGATGAACTAGCAAAATAAAAAGACACCCTGTGTGATGTAAAAATTATTTTTTGAAAGATATTGCCTGAGGGGATGGGAGCTGAAAATTCAATGTCATAGAGTGTGAACCACAAGTATGTAAAATCGTCAAATTTATTAAAGGAGTAAAAAAAGAAAGAAAGACAATTTGAAATGGAAACAGTTCCGATAACTTTAAATATTATATTAGAATAAAACAATCTATATATAAATATATAACGCTGGGCATCTATTTATTGAAACAATGAGGATTGTCATGTTTCATGCTCACATTTTGAGTATATCTATTCTATGTTATGACGTTGGATTATGTGTTGGGTAATGTGACGTAAGCAGTGACGCAGTTTTTGTTACAGACAAAAACCGGAAGCGAATCTCCATTATTAATAGATGACCATTTAAGCAACAGCAGTTACTGAAATGAACCGAATATCAAACTTACTTGATTCGGCATTCGATAACCCGAAAGAGGGTTGATATTCAACAAGTGTGAATTCAAAGTTTTCCTTCTAGACTGGTTGTTTTGGCAACTAGTCTAGAAGAAAGGTTAAAGAGTTTAGTACTATTTACTCATAGATGGAGGGAGGATAGTTGGATTCATACCTTTCACATGGTCCTTAACGCAATATGAAACGCAAATCAGCTTCGTCCAGGATTTGATCTCGGGTTGCCGTGTTCATTTTCCACGATAATAACATGTTTTCTATAACACAAAGACGCGTGATGTAATGGTTATCGTCGTAGAAAATGGACAAGCTGAGACAAGTTCAAATCCTGGACGAGGTTGTTGTTAAGTTTTTAAATGCCATCCTTGGCCAGTTGGAAAGGGCTTAAAAGTAAGTAAGTCCTGAGTTATGGAATCCTTTGTAAGTGAATAAGTCCTATCCTGCGTATTGTTAAAGGTCCAGTGATTTAATTCTATGTCCGTCGTCTACGAAAGTCGCAGTAGTTATGGCCAGTACTGTCGGCTATTGTATCAGCAGCAGAGTACTGCCAGCGATTGGCCAAGAGTTTGATCACATGGCTCTCGCCGAGTCTATAAGTAGGAGTAGGCGTCTAGCACACACCTTATATCCCAAAATTCTCAACAGCTGTTTGCATTGCACATAGTGCTAATACCCTTGGGAAAGGTATGAATCTAACTATTCTCCCTCCAGCTATGGAGAGAGAATAGTTGGATGCATAGAATGGAGAATAGTTTCCTTCTCGGGCTCAAGAACCTTTTTGTCGAACTCCCGAGTCCGAGAAGGTTCCCAAGTTCGACAAGAAATACCTAAAGAAGTCCGGAGGGCACATCGACCCAAATGTTGTGTAGATAACAATAAAGATGAGGACAACAGTCCGAATAATCCAAATAATCCAAATGATCAAGCCTCATCTCAAAGCTTCAGAGAAATAGTATGATGAACTATGAACTTTATTGTATTTCTGAGAGAGAGAGAGAGAGAGAGAGAGAGAGAGAGAGAGAGAGGAGAGAGAGAGAGAGAGAGAGAGAGAGAGAGAGAGTTTGTATAGAATATTCGCGCCAGTTTCACCGATTTTAATGTGTGGCCTGTTTTCTGTTTTAAATATTCGAGACGAGATATCTTTAGTATTATGTATTTATTCATACTATTATTCACGTTTCTTTTATTGTATTTATTACAATGATTCAACTTCTGTACTCTGCTGCTTATCATAAAATTTACAAGATAAATAAAAGAAGTCTACTCTGCTTTTAGGATATTCGGTAGACAAACCCATCATTGTCACACGGTTACATTTCTTGACTACGTTAGGATTGTGGGCGCCTTGTGTGATGTAACGGTTAGCAAGCTAGGCTAGTAGACCATTGTTAGTGAGTTCGGTTCGCCCAATACTTATGTCCGCCCTGTCGGCTGCGGCGTAAGAATGCACCGACTGCACCTCTGCAGAGGAGTAAGACTCCCCCAATGGGGTCACCTGTTGGCCGTGGGTGGCGACCAGTGATGCTTAAGGATAGAACCCGGGTGGATGAGCAGTTCATGACATGCAATACTCCACTTTGGCCCTATCTTGGGCTAGACGGGCGGTCGGAGAGGCCCCCTCCGATCAATCGGCTGGTCACGTCAAGTCCTAGCACCTATATGATTTTCCCAACCCTATTGCCCTTATGGCAAGCCCCAACCCCTTTTTATCATATGGGTGCTAGAAGGCGGTGGCTGCGGGTCTACATGTCCTGGGAATGATGTTAAACTCTATCTGATGGCGAGGTTCCAGTTTTGGAGGTTTGGGGAATGTGGAGCATCCCTTCATCACCATTGCTCCCTGGTCCACTCTGACCCGGAGTGGTAGTACCTGTTAGGGTCCAATCTATGGGTTAAATAGAAAAATGTATTTATAAAAAAATTGTATTATCCATTAAGAATTGATTTATTTCAAAACTTTATCGGCATTAAATGACCCACTGAGGTTGATATGCCATAAAACAAAACAAACCAAACAAACCAAATCGAGTTCAGATTCTGGACAAAGCTGTTTGCATTTCACATAGCGCTAAAACAGTTGGAAAAGGTATGGATCCAACTACTCTCCCTCCAACTATGGGCGAATAGTAGGGCGGATTAGGCTTTTTAACCATGGCTAGGTAACCAGTCTAGGAGAAGGAAAACTCTGAATTCAAACCTGTTTAAACTCCGCCTAAGAACTTGACCTTGTGTCACATCATGCTCGATGATGAAAAGGAGGATATATATATACGTTTATAGTCATCCACAGACACGTGTTTCGACTTATCAAGTCTCTTCAATGTGGCTAGACATTTGTAAGCTACCTACAGTCGGAATTGAAATCCGATCGGTTGGGTGTCTGTCCGACACCTTAACCATTAGGCTGTCATCACTCACAGAATGCGAAGGGGATTTTAACTGTTTTAATACACACATCACTTTGTATGTAAAGGCCGTCATAGAGTTCTCCATCACTTATATATAGGAGAGCGTCGCGTTTACGCGTATATATATATATATATATATAGATAGATAGATAGATAGAGAGAGAGAGAGAGAGAGAGAGAGAGAGAGAGAGAGAGAGAGAGAGAGAGAGAGAGAGTTACATTAAGATTATTGTACTTTTTACCTCTTGCAATTGCTCTTAAGTAAACATATGAAACGTTGTAATAATTAAATTATCATATTGTGGTATATCCACAGGTCCTGCTAGTTTAAGAATAAATATGAAAGGTTAGGGAAATACCTACACTGGAATATATTCCAAGATTATAACCTTCCCAAGGCAGAAAAAAATGACATAAACAAAAGTGCTAGAAGGTGACAATGTCGCTTTTGCTCTCTGACTAGCCACGTACATACCAAACGCACTAAGCCAAGAGACCAGATATAATGATAAAAGATTAAAAAAAAACCAAAAAACAAAAAAAAAAAAACAAAAGAAAAAAAAGAAAAAACAAAAAACAAAGAAGAACAAAATAAAACAAACTAAAAAGTAAAAAGCATAAACGTTATCTTATAGACTTGATTATTACCTCTGATAAAAAAAACCCATCACAGCATCAAAAGAATTTGATAAAATTCCAGGTCGTTAGAAAAAAATAAAAAAAAGATTTCGTAATGGAGTGTATGAAACAGAAAATCAAGGAAGAATAAGTATTCTTAACTCTTTGCCTACTTAAAACCGCTCTCAGCGGCTCTCCCATCGCAGCTATCCTACCGTAAACTGTTAGCAGCGGCTATCGCACGTGTCACTTGTTTTACACTGAAAAGTCACTACGTAAACACCCCTGCCATTTTGTTTTGTTTTGTCTGTTTGTTTTGTTTTGTTTTACGGCATATCAACCTCACCGCTCTGTCGTCTGGGGCGTTAGAATGCACCGACTGCACCTCTGCAGAGGGGTAAGACTCCCCCAATGGGGCCACCTGTTGGCCGTGGGTGGCGACCCGTGATGCTTAAGGATAGAGCCCAGGTGGATGAGCAGTTCATGACATGCAATACTCCACTTTGGCCCTATCTTGGGCTAGACAGGCGGTCGGAGAGGCCCCCTCCGATCAATCGGCTGGTCACGTCAAGCCTTAGCACCTATATGATTTTCCCAACCCTATTGCCCTTATGGCAAGCCCCAACCCCTTTTTATCATATGGGTGCTAGAAGGCGGTGGCTGCAGGTCTACATGTCCTGGGAATGACGTTAAACTCTATCTGATGGTGTGGTTCCAGTTTTGGAGGTTTGGGGAATGTGGAGTACCCCTTCATCACCATTGCTCCCTGGTCCACTCTGACCCGGAATGGTAGTACCTGTTAGGGTCCCATCTATGGGTTAAATAGAAAAATGTATCTATAAAAAATTGTATTATCCATTAAGAATTGATTTATTTCAAAACTTTATGGGCATTAAATGACCCACTGAGGTTGATATGCCGTAAAACAAACCAAACCAAACCATATCAACCTCAGTGGGTCATTTAATGCCGATGTTTTGTCTGTAAATCAAC
Organism: Doryteuthis pealeii; assembly: GCA_023376005.1. Lineage (NCBI taxonomy): Eukaryota > Metazoa > Mollusca > Cephalopoda > Myopsida > Loliginidae > Doryteuthis > Doryteuthis pealeii. Next base: position 373,351 of record CM042155.1, read on the forward strand.
TCTAAGGTGAATAGACAGTGAACTTTGAATATCCCATTATACAGGTAGAAAGTATCAAGAAAACAGCCACGAGGGAAATTTGGTTGATAAAGAGTTAAAATCAACTAAAATAGATTTTTCCCGTCGTAGTGTAATGGTTCCCAACCTAGTCTCGCAGATCCATTAATTCGGAATAGAGGAAAATATGTATTTTTAGAATAGTTTTTTTTTTTAATCGCTGACCGAGAAAAGCGTTGGCGGTTGCTTATATTTGAAACTTCCGCATAACTTTTTTGTATGGGGCATCCAGCGAGGATCGAACTCGTTTATCAGTAGTAACGGAGTTGCGAGACTAGCTTGATAACAATTACACCAAAATGGAATGCCTATTTTGCCTTAACGTCAAATATTTGTAATCGAAGTATCTTCATCACGATGATAAGTCATTTTCACTTGGGGAATAATAAATGCTTATTCATGTTAGAAAAGGAGCGTTGAAGGTTGCAGTTACGAATGAATAGTTTTATGGTCTTTTTTTTTTCTTTTTCGGTTGGACTTAAACTGTTTCTTAGTGTTTCATAAATGCCTGAATGATAACACGAGGCGTTACAATAAAAATCAAGCCGAATATAAAGAACTTTCAGATTATCTTATCAGGATTATCTATTTGTTCATTAATCCTAATCTTGATTTAAGAAAATCAAAGTCATTGCCCGATTTTTCGTCATTTCAAATGACTCGAATTTTTCTTTCTTTTCTTTTTAACTCTTAACATTACGTTGACAATTTTTTAAAGCCGGCAGCCCAATTCCTATAAGTAAAGTAAAGTGGTCGGGGGCGGCCTAAAGTCGGTATCAGCCAGACAGCGAGGGAGTCTATCCCATTTTCAATAGCTAGACTAAATGAATGTGACTTCCGTAGCCCAATTCCTATATATATTTACCAACCCCTCCGCACGAGCAGGATGCGACACAAGGTCAATTTTTTAAACGGAGTTTATCATGTTTGAATTCAGAGTTTTCCTTCTCCTAGACCGGTTGCCTAACCATGGTTAAAGAGCCCAGTCTGCCCTACTATTTACCCATAACTGGAGGGAGAGTAGGATCCATACCTTTCCCAAGGGTATTAGCGCAAAGTAGTATATATATATTTACCAACCCCTCCGCACGAGCAGGATGCGACACAAGGTCAATTTCTTAAACGGAGTTTATCAAGTTTGAATTCAAAGTTTTCCTTCTCCTAGACCAGTTGCCTAACCATGGTTAAAGAGCCCAGTCTGCCCTACAATTTACCCATAACTGGAGGGAGAGTAGGATTCATACCTTTCCCAAGGGTATTAGCGCTAAATGAAATGCAATTACCACGTCCAGGATTTGAACTCGGGGCGACGAGTCCATTTCCCATGACTTTAACCATTACACCACGAGCTTCTTTGCCCAATTCCTATAAGTAAAGTCGTCCGGGCGGCCTAATGTCGGTATCAGCCAGTCAGCGAGGGAGTCTATCCCCTTTTCACTAGCGCTAGACCAAGGAGATTGTTTTTAGTATCTGAGGTGAAGCGCCACACCTACTATCAGCTCCTTACTTTACCGCACAGATCCCTGTGCTACTCATACGCTGAGTTGGCGGGGACCGGTATCGAACTAGGAACCTTGTGGTTTGCTAGCCGAACGCTCTACCGACTGAGCTAACCCGGCCCACCACATAACATAAATAGGACCCTAACAAGTACTACCATTTCGGGTCATAGTGGACATGGGAGTAATGGTGATGAAGGGGTATTCCACATTCCCCCCCAGAACTTCAGAACGGGATTTTCACCAGCAGATAGAGTTTAACGTCATACACATGACAATAAAACCCTCAATCACCGCCTTCTAGCACATCTTATTATAATGGAGATTGTGTGTTTTTCTGTCTGTAACCGAAACTATATTACTACTCAAGTCACAATTCCCTTAATTATTTACGTCAAATTCTCCATGACTTCATTCTTTTAAACCTTCAGTTATTAATAAAAATTGTTTTACATTATTAATACTGTTGACCATATCTACGTACTAATAAACATGCAATTGTATTTATATATACAACAGAATAGAGGTTTACAGTTTGAACGAGAAGGCTAATTTGCATATTGATATTTAAAATTTTATTTTAATAAATATGTGCTTGGTATTATTGATTTCTAATTGTTTGGTTTTATCTTAAGAAATATAAACAAAAATCTCGTGGATAAATCTTAAAAGAAATTTATTTACAAGAAGAAATAACTTCCTATTTTAACTAAATAGTTAAATTAGGAAAATTTACCAATGAAAGAGGGGAGTAATGGAAAATGATTGAATAGTTAGTTTCAAAGTTGTTCTATTTTTCGATTATACCCCCTCTGTTGCAGATCTTTTTATCTGCATTCTTAGTCAGTTTCATTAGCCTTTCTAATTTAATATGATATTTTATTATATCAAAACTTAAATACTTGCACCCGGAGGGGGCATATATTTGCTAGTATAGGATAAAACAGGTTGAGAGCATGCCATATGGGCAATAGTTTTGGGACAATCATATAAGTGCTAGGGCTTGATTGATTGGAGGGGGCCTCTCTGACCGCCCGTCTGGCTTAAGTAAGTATCAGCCGGACAACGAGGAAGACTATCTCCTTTTCAGTAGCGCTAGTCCAGGAAGTTTTTGTGTCAGAGATGGAGCCTCATGGAAAATAATATTACACTCGTAATTTATTTTTAATATATTTTAAACTATTTTTTCAATTTTGCTCAAATATATCGTAAACATGGCCGTAAACGCTGTCTAAGATGACGTAAAATCCGTATTTTAAAAATAAATTTACCCCCCCGCCCGAATTGAAACAAAATAACTAATGAATTATAAAATTCATTCATTGATAAATCAACACTGAAAATTTCATTAAAATCGGATAATTCCCTGATTTTTGGTAATTTTTTTTCAACCGGGTGAGTCGAGGGGTTAAATCTATTTTGTAAATTACGGATTCTACGGCAACTTTGGCAATGCCTACGTTACGCATAATTGACCACCACATTCAAGCCATACCCTCGTAACAGTGGCCGATAAATATTTGTCTTATTAGCGAACGATGAATCTTGAGAATTTAAGATGACCTGATCATCAGAAGATATATCGGTGAAACAGCAAACATTTTTTAAATTCTTCGAATTATTTCTTTCAAAAATAATTGTATTTCCTGTCAAATAGATAAACGGATTTTGAGTTGAGAAGAAAAAATAGCTTGAATTCACTGAACTGTTACTGTTACACAGTCTTTTCAAAAGTGATCCGTTTTAACACCGTCCCTGATGATAGTCATGTTTCTATTTAGGAAGGAGTGAAGGATTCTAATAACCATTTCAAGTTTTTCACTGTCATATCGAAAATATGGTTGATTAAAAATTCTGTGCGAATGCCGATACAACAAGATTATCATTTATTTGTCAATAGGACAGGAAATTGCTTTATTCGAATCAACTTTTGTCTCGTAAAGGCTTTTTTACTGTTTAGTAATTACACGAAAGTTATACTAAAATATTCCTTATTTTTAGGATTGAGATATGTTTTAAAAAATCCATCTTAATTGGTTCTAATTAGTTTTAATTTGCAATTAAGTAAAAAACTGACCCGTCTCTCACTTGACATTCTGCCTATCACGTTTACCCTCTCTATGTATCTCTTGATTACCTTCTCGTTATATATGTTAATTTCTCTGGGAGAGAGAGAGAGAGAGAGAGAGAGAGAGAGAGAGAGAGAGAGAGAGAGAGAGAGAGAGAGATGGGTGAATTTGAAATGTATGTTAAATTTAGTAAGAAGCAACCCGTAGCTTAAATTAGGTCAAACCTTCCCTTTTTTATAGAAATTTTACAAAATGATTTTAACGTCTTGTCCGGCCGCATTTATTAAAAAATAATAATTCGCTTTGCAAACTCACTTTTTGCTAATCTCAATTATCTACCCAGAGCTCAATGGGTGACCCAACGGATCACGTTTTCTCTAGTATATATATATATATTGGTCTGGTGGTTGGTTTTGAAGGCTATCACAATGCAAGCGTAAAGAAAAATGAGGGGACTATGATGTTCGTCTACCTTTGATTTACTTTAATGTTTCGGAATAAAGAACCCTTCATCAGAAGATTTCTGAAAGCTAAGTTCTGAAGCTGTTAGAATGACCAGATCCTAGCAACACGGAAACAGCTCCAGATATTTGCATTGTGATAGCCTTCAAAACCAACAATCAAACCAATATACATATATATGGGTAGCATAAGGTCAACAATACTTGGTAACGGTTTCTCACCTTTGCGATCCTCAAACGGTTTGAGGATCACACGGGCGAGAAACTGACAAAGCACCGTTGATTTTATGTCTACGCCACACTTAGATATATGTGCTCTATTGACCGATATTGAGCACTATTATACTATCTCTAGTATATATGTATATATCATCTCTAGTATATATATATATATATATATATATATATATATATATATATATATATTTGTTTCGTGGTTGGTTTTGAAGGCTATAACAATGCAAGTGTAAAGAAAAATGAGGTGACCACGATGTTGTTCGTCTCCCTTTAATTTACTTTAATGTTTTCAGGCAACTCATTAACGCCTATATTTCGAGATAAAGATCCCTTCGTCAGACGATTTCTGAAAGCTAAATTCTAGAGCAGTTATCTTGGGGCTAGAATCTGTTCATACTGATCATATGAACAGTCATGAGGTAACAACTGTAGGACTTAGCTTTCAGAAATCTTCTTGCGAAGGGATCTTTATCCTGAAATAAAATCGTCAAAAGCGTTAATGAGTTGTCCGAAAGATTTCATTAGTAAACCAAGTACTTTCGGTTTTTTCTGAACTATTATCAAGGCCGTTTATTATTTGTCTAAACTATCATTAACAAGAGTGTTTATTATCGGTTTAAAGAATTGTTTTGTTTTTGTCGCTAAGGTGGCGGTTTATTTAAAAAGAATTATCTAACGAGCTAGGCAAATATGATTTAGAATAAAAATGGTTCTCTCTCTTCTCTCTCTCTCTCTCTCTCTCTCTCTCTCTCTCTCTCTCTCTCCACATTATATATATATATATATATATATGAAAATATTCTTTTCAATGGGAAAAGAACCTCTCAAGAGAAATCTTTTTCGGAAAATACACACACACACACACACACACACACACACACCACATATATATATATATATATATATATATATATATATATATTCACACACACACACGCATACACACACACACAAACACACACACACACACACATATATGATAGTGTGTACAGAAATAACCTATTCGAGTTTCACCATAAGGATTTTCAGGGTTAAATCCACTGAATTAATCAACATATTGATTAATTACAGCTAACTTTTTAATTTAAAAAATATCTTTACTGGTAAGTCATTCCTTTCACACACACACACACACACATACATATATATATATATATATATATATATATATATATATATGAATGAATGAATGAATGAATGAAAAGACCTTAAATTTGCTTCATGGAATAATTAATTTCAATTGCAACACGTATGGGGTCATGTGACTGTGACTTCGACTTGATTGGCTGGCTCGCTGGTTGGTTGGTTTTTACGGCATGTCACCACTTGTTGGGTTATTTTATGCCGAAGACGTTTTTGTTTTATTCATTCTTGTGGGATATTTAACATATTTTAAAACTCATCCATTTTAAACACATTTTTTAAAAACTCATTTTGATCTATTTACCCCATAGATGGAACCCTAACAGGTACTACCACTTCGGGGCAGAGTGGACCTGGGAGCAATGGCTATGAAGATACACTCCACAGAGCTACAGAACTGAAACTTCACCACTAGATGCAGTTTAGCGTTATACCCAGGACATTACGACCTTCAGCCACCACCTTCTAGCACATTATTAATAATGGAGATTTGGTCTCTATTTTCTGTAACTAATACTACGTCACTGCTTACGTCACTGTCAGGAATTGTTTAAGTAAATCAATGAGTATTTGATTTGCACTCAAAATCATTAATACATAGAATAAATCTTATTCTATTAACGATGTCTCAATGAAAACCTGATTTAGATTTGCCTAAAAAAATCCCATGATATTAGTACGTTTAATATCCTGCAATGTGTCCTATATATCACTAAGAAATAAAGGTTTACATGATATATGATATGGTAATTAGCATACTGGTGTTAACAAAACCGGGTTTAATAAATAATTAATTGTTCTTATTGATCTCTAATATTATTGTTTTATTCTCCAACGTATTAAAATCAATCCTATGAAGGTTTTTATGTAGAAACCAATTAGAATATAATTAAAATAAGTGTAATCTTTTTATATACGTTCTTATTTAATTTCGTTAGTCTTTCTAATTTGATATATTTAATTACATTAACACTTAAATACTCTTATTACTCTCATATTCTTGCTAGTATATGATAAAAGAAGTTGGGATTTGCCGCAAAACCCTTTGAGGTCGGGACAATCATATAGGCACTAGGGCTTGACACGAGCAGCCGATTGATCGGGGAAGAGGCTTTCCGACCGCCCGTCTTGCCCAAGTAGAGCAAAATGGAGTGCTCAACCACCAGGATTTCGTCTTTAAGCTTCAGGGTCACCATCCACGTCCAAGAGGTAGCTAAATTGGGAAGGGGGTCTTACTACTCTGTCGAGGCGCAGTCGGTATATTCTACAGCCTCAATCGACCGGGTGGTTCGACTAGGTTCTCGAATACTACACACCAATCAGATGCATTTTAATAACCCTATAACCCTATATTATAACCCAATATATTTTATTTGATATGGATTATTTTGATATCTATCAATCTATCGATCTATCTAAATCTGTTCCTTATCTATCTATCTATCTTAGTCTGTTCATTATCTATCTATCTCAGTTTTTTCATTATCTATCTATATATCTATCTATCTTAGTCTGTTCATTATCTATCTATCTATCTATCTATCTTAGTCAGTTCATTATCTATCTATCTATCTATCTTAGTCTGTTCATTATCTATCTATATATCTATCTATCTTAGTCTGTTCATTATCTATCTATCTATCTATCTATCAATCTATCTTTGTCTGTTCATTATCTATCTCAGTTTTTTAATTATCTATCTATCTATCTATATATTTTAGTCTGTTCATTATCTATCTATCTATCTATCGATCTCTCTCTTTCTTTCTTTTTTTTCTCTCTCTCTCTCTCTCTCTCTATCTCTCTCTATCCATCTACCCATCTATCTATCTATGTCTATTTCTTATCTATCTATCTATCTATCTATCTACCTCCGCCCGTTTATATCTATCTATCTATCTATCTATCTATCTATCTCCGTCTGTTCATATCTATCTATCTATCTATCTATCTATCTATCTATCAGTCTCTTTATTATTATCTATCTCCGTCTTCATATCTATTATCTATCTATCTATCTCCGTCTGTTCATATCTATCTATCTATCTATCTATCTATCTATCTATCTATCTATCTATCTATCACAGTCTCTTTATTATATATCTATCTCAGTCAGTTCATATCTATCTATCTATCTATCTATCTATCTACCAGACTTTGCTGTATTCAACGAATTAATATCTATAAAAAGGAGTACAACACCGACAGAGAGCTCCACCGTCATGGTGATCTTGACACAGAGTGCGATCAACTTGATAAATATAATTCTACCCCCCCCCGCCCAATTCTCCTTTTTTTGTTGCTATTTTCAATCATATTCATTGAATGCCTTTTTTTAAAGTTTTTTTCTTTCTTTTTTGTTGTTTAATGAAAAGAACGTATAGATTTACTGAAATTAAGATGAGGCTCAATCCTAAAAATATGGAATCCTGAAAATTTTTCTCAACACGTTTTTTTTTTTCTTTCTCGTTATTTGTATAACCTGTTTGTGTTAATAACGTTGGAATGTGTTTTCTGCGTGGGTAGCTCAAGGCATTTGTCTCTGACCTACTTGTTCTTGTTCTTTTTTTTTTTTCATGGTAGAAAAATGGACATTCTGTTGCTGTCCCTACCAATCCCAAAATTCAATAAGTGGTTAGTTGTTGATACGTCGGAATATTTACTTATTTAATTTTATTTTTAGGGAACAGTGTGGATTTGCGAGAGAACGCCTTTATTTATTGTTAAGTCCAATTCAGTTTGTGCAAGTATTTCTGTGTAGGTGGGGGTGTGTAGTGCGTGTGTGTGTGGGTGGAGGGGGTGTGATGGGTGTGCAGGGTCGGGGTGGTGTATGTATGTATGTATGTATGTATGTGTTGGTTTGGTTAGTTGTTTTTGTTTAACGGCATATTAACCCGTTCTGGTCATTTAATGCCGAATCAAGTCATTCTATCTATCTATCTATCTATCTATCTATCTATCTTAGTCTGTTCATTATCTATCTATCGATCTCTCTCTTTCTTTCTTTTCTTTCTTTCTCTCTCTCTCTCTCTCTCTCTCTCTCTCTCTCTCTCTCTCTCTCTATCCATCTATCTATCTATGTCTATTTCTTATCTATCTATCTATCTATCTATCTATCTATCTATCTATCTACCTCCGCCCGTTTATATCTATCTATCTATCTATCTATCTATCTATCTATCTCCGTCTGTTCATATCTATCTATCTATCTATCTATCTATCTATCTATCTATCTATCTCAGTCTCTTTATTATATATCTATCTCAGTCTGTGTGTGGGTGGAGGGGTGTGATGGGTGTGCAGTGTGGGGGGTAATGTATGTATGTATGCATGTATGTATGTGTTGGTTTGGTTAGTTGTTTTTGTTTAACGG
>CM042155.1:392189-472189 GCA_023376005.1 Doryteuthis pealeii
AACTTTTTCAGTTCTCTGGCAAGGTCCAGATATTTGTCCATTTTCCTTAGCTTCACCATCTTCTCTCCCCCTGTGATTTGCTGGAATCGCAAAATCTACCAGTTGACAAGTTCTTTCTTTTTGTTTATGAACACTAGGTCTGGTCTTCTTGCTGGGATAAGGTGATCCGTTTTTATTTCAAAGTCCCAGGAATTTTATGCGTTTCGTTCTCAGGGACAGATTCTGGTTTATGCATATACCATTTTTGTTGTATGGTCAAAATTTAATTTTTTTGCATAATTCCCAGTGGATCACCTTCCACCACGCGTTAGCTGATGGTATCTCCCTTGAGTCCTGAGTGACAGCAAGTTTCCTCAGGTCTCCAGGACTCTCTGAGAATTCTGGCAGATTGCAGCAATGCAGTAGTCTGGATGGTCTCAATTCTTCCTTTGATTTCCAGATTTTCCAATATTATTATATTATTATTATTTATTATTATATTATTATTATATATTTCGTGTTATACTCGAGATTTATTGGTGTTGGGGGGAAATCTCCTGTAATTACTCGACGAAGATTATTTGCGTGTGGATTGCTTTCTTCTGTTGTCTATCGGTCAGTAGTAAAGAAAAATGAAGAAATAAAGAAGAAGTAAGAAAAAGAAGAGTGAGAAGGAAGAATAAGAAGTGAAATTGAAGAAGAGAAAAAAAAACTGAAAAAGGAAGAAAGAAATCCAGCAGAAAAAGATTGAAGTGTATAAAGGTAAGAAATGTAAATGTCAGAATTGCAGATAAATCATTGTTATCTTTTGACTTTTAAGTGAATCATCTGAGAGAGAGAGAGAGAGAAGAGAGAGAGAGAGAGAGAGAGAGAGAGAGAAGAGAGAGAGAGAGAGAGAGAGAGAGAGTGTGTATGGTGTGTGTGAGAGAGGGGAAAGAGAGAGAGAGAGTATGTGGTGTGTGAGAGAGAGGAGAGAGAGAGAGAGAAAGAGAGAAGAGAAGAGAGAGAGAGAGAGGGGTGGGAATAAGAGAAAGGGATAGTGTATCAACATTCGTTTGCTTTGACCGGAACCCCACCAGCAAAAAGACAACAAAAAAAGAAAAAAAAACAAAAACCCAAAAAAAAAGGAAAAAAAACAAAACAAAAGAAAGAAAACAGATAGATGGATAGAAAGACAGAAAGATCAATTGCACAAGAGTTGACATGCCGTTAATCCAACCAACAACATATTCCGACGTGTCACCTTTTATGAACATTCTTCTTCTAATGATGATTTATAAGAATTTTTATTGAATATTTACAATTTAGTTTTAATCTCATCTATTTGATAATGCTGAACTTTATTGAGCATGAAAATTCTTATATATTTTTAATCTGCTGTATTTAAAAAGTGGATTCTTTTTTATCAAGTAGTTTTTTTTTCTTTGACATGAAATACTCAAGGGTTTGACATTGTTGAAAACCACCAACCAACCAACCATTCAACCAAAAAAAAGAATAACTAACAAAATTTCTGTTTAATGCTTATAACAAATGTATTTATAACACAAAATTTGGAATACTCAAGAATGAATAAAACAAAACGTTATCACATAAAATAAACCAAGGGTTGACATGGCCGTTAAATCCAAACCAACCCAACCACCAACCAACCACCAACCTGTTGTAATGGTCTGATACAGAATCATAACGAGATAGAAAATGGTTTGAAAGAATGGTTTAAAAAAACTATCGAATACCCAAAAGAATGAATAAACAAAAACAGTCTTCGGTCAACAAAATAAACCAACAAGGTTGAATGCTGTAAAATCCAACCAACCAACCAACCACAAACCAACCATTTGTCACTTGTGAAGTTACAATTCTTGAGCTATGGTAATGTGAAGCTATCGCATTGGTCACAAATAACTCCCATATCCACTCTCCATATCTCTGTCCTGAAGTGGTATGTACATGTTAGGACCTTTTCTTTGGGTTAGACGAGAAATCTAAATTTAAAATTTGAATTTAGACAAGAAAAATTAAGTACCCATGAAGAAAAAGATAAAACACACTTTTCTCTCGAAAATATGTACTTAATGAATGAGATAAGTCAGGCTATTTAAAAAAACTCATATTTCCCGATTAATTCTTCGGAACACAGCGCACTTACTTCCGTGATATGTGTAGTCTATGCATCACCTCATACAAAAAACAAGGGTTGATCATGCCGTAAATCCCAGACGCACACACCAACTAACCACTAGTTGAAGATGGTCTGACCACAGAAGTCATAAGAACAGATANAACGTTGGTATCCTGTACTGCTTAAGCAAAGGAAATAGTTGGTGTGTGTAGGTAGTGTGGTTGATGTGGTGGTTGCATATATATTATATTATATTACTATATTATATATATATATATAATATTATATGTTGTGGTGGCTGTGTGTGTATGTATATAATGACTGTATAATATTGTATTCATACTGTATAATATAGTATATGCCTATCGCATACTGTGTATATACTGAGTTATATATCGTGTTGTGATGGTGTATGTATATGTGTATATATATACTATATGAGTATATGTGTTTGCTGATGATATAGGTATATTTGTATTGTTAGGTTAGAGTTAATGATGAATATGTACTGTATGTAGTCAAATGATATAATGTAGTCATATAGTATGTGATTCATATGATATATAGTAAAATTATTAAGAAACTCGGACGTGGGTCTGGCATATAACTGGTCCTAACTTATGCACACAAGTAGGCCTATCGCGCAGCTGTTGCATGTTATCAGCTTGTTTTCTAGTCCATGCTTTGAATATTTGTGGAGCGGACTCTTATCGTATAGGGTGGTAATGTCATAGAAAAGGACCAATCGGACGAAACCTCACAGTTTCAATCTAGACAAAAGGCTGCTGTTGCTTTCTCTTTCGCTAATAACCGCCACTCCCCTGGGCAAAAGGCATGGACGCTCCTCCATTTTTCGTCCTGCACCATATGCCCCCAGCCTATGAATGAATTGTAAGAGCAGACTAGGGATCGTCCTTACCCTTGCTAACACGAAAAGAAACTCGTAAGCGAGACGCCAGTATGGGAAAGGATAACTTCTGAATTCAAACCAGGGTTGGTATAAGCCGTGCGGCGGCGCAGGCGCCGCCTGCGTGAAAATAAAACAAAACAACAGATCCGTCCCTTAAAAATTGACCTTGTGGCACCATCTTATCCGGTCGTAGGCGCTTCAGGGGGTGGGGCCTGGAATAACACATACATTGGGTGATCGTTAAATACACATGCTGGCCAGTGCTATAGATCTTCTGAAGTAGTTAAAGGTCATCAAGGTGGTTTGGAATGAGAAACAATGGCCCGACATACGATACAATTAAAATGAATATATATATAGTTTATATAGTATATATATATATATATATATATACGTATATATAAAGCAAAGAAAGATGTGACATTACCTGATTTTTATCCCATAAGAATAAGCTCAAGCCCAACCAGTGAAGAAATCGAGTATGAAGATTGAGGGCTGGAAGTATTTACCTATGCTAGAAGAGACAATTAACACACAATTCGAGCGTCTGGTTGAAATGGCAAATGAAGATATCGAGTTTATTGATACTTGTCTGTTTAGAAGTTTGCATTGCCAATTGACGCTAATCATTTTAGTGGAAACGAGTTTAGATAGATTAATCTAGGGTTTTGTCAAACTAGGGAGTTCCCGATCCCTCCTGTTGGACATTCCGAAAAGAAAAGAATTGAGTGTTTGTCTTTGTTTATTTCATTTCATATGATCAATTTTCAGAAAATCTACGTTTAAAATTTCCAGTAAAAGGATAAAAAGCTGGGAAGTAAATGGACGAAATTCTTGTTTTTAATGATTCATCTGCTTACCGGTATTGCCCAAGTCTCACATATGGGAGTATGGCGGACGTGTTTAAATACTTTGAAGTACAATAATTTTAAATGGGATGGAACACCGCTGGTAAGACTTGTGTGATCTCTGTTAATCACTGTGCTCCGAAAATTACTTAGGTTATGGGTCGGAGGACTTTCAATCATGGCTAGTTTTATGGGTCAACATGTGCGCGGCTTCACAAAAACTTTCTATTATACTTCGGTTTCTTAATGGGTGTCGACACGAACTTTCTTTTATACTTGGTTTTTAATGGGTCATCATCCGGATTTTTTTCTTGAACTTAAGTTTAATGGGTAACGACGTGGAAGACTTTCAAGTCCCTTAAGGTTTATTAAAAAAATAAAAAAAAATCAACAATTTTCTTTTAATACAACATCTTAAACTAAATTGGTAATTTGTCATCGTAAACGAGGATAATGCGGGGTTTTGGTCATATCTATCTATCAGTCTATTTCATATTATCTATCTATCCATCTTCTATGCTATCTATGTCTATTCATACTCTCTCTTCCTCTCTCTCTCTCTCTCTCTCTCAATCTTATTCTATGTTTATTCAATATCTATCATGGTCTAACATACTCTCTCTCGTCGCCGTCTCTCTCTTCGCTATATGAAAATATATATATATATATAATATATATATATATATATATATATATATATATATATATCAATCTAATCTATGTTTATTCATATCTAGTCTAAATTATATACAAGTTATGCAATGCATTTTACACACTAACAATAGTCAGTGAGTTAGTCCCGTTTGATCATTCCTAGGAGAATTTGGTTCTCAAACTTTGTGCAAAACTTAAAGAAGCTTAGAAAAGAACTACACACTTGTACATGCTACTTGTACACGTGTTGTGAGGGTTCATGATCTATCTATGACAATATGTCGTTTTTTTCTCATGAGTTACAATTTCACATTAAAAAACTGTCCTAAATCGGGTGTATGGTTAGCAACTCTATGTTTCGCAAGACCCATTACTAACTGAATAAAGCGAGTTCCATACTGCAATAAGCCTATACTTACCTTCTCTGTCAATCCATCGCATGGTAAATCAGGTGAGGTAAATCAATATTTTTTTTATTTGGTGGGGGGTAGCACAATAATAAATGTATTTTCAAATCGGAATATTGCAGTATCAAAAGTAGTAGTAAAGTTGACAGAGGGAGTCTATCCATTTCCTTTAGCGCTAGACCAAGGAACGATAGCTTTGCCTTGTGAGTGCCACACCTGTCGTCAGCTCCCAGATGCTTATTGATCTGGCTGATAACCGACAAAGAGGCCACCTCCGTTGACTTACAAAACCCCCCTGATGTTGCTGCAACACCACTTCCCCGAAAAAAAGGGGGTAGGGTTTGACCTAAAAGGATTTTTTTTTAAATACAGGAACGATAAATGTGAGATTGGGATAAGGATTTGACCTTGTAGGTGTCAACGATTTGGGCGCCCAGGTCATTTTCCATTGTTGAAGGAAGAAGATAATTTATTTTTAGATAATCTGAAGTATTTTCATATATATGATCATCCAAGGAAGGCGAGTTGGGTGTAATGGTTAAAGTCATGGGAAATGGACTGCGTCACCATCCGAGTTCAATCCGAACGTGGTAATTGCTTTCTTAGTGCTAATCACTGGGGTGAATCTCTCTCGCCTCCAGCTAATGGGTTGGTGGGGCACGGGGTTTCTTTAAACCAATGGCTAGGTAACCTCAGTCCTAGGGAGAGGAAAACTCTGAAAATTCAGTTACCTGTTAACTCCCGCTTAAGAAATTGATCCTTGTGTCGTTATATCCTGCTTTCGTCGGGTGGAGGAGGTTGGTAAATTAGTATTATATAGAGAGAGAATCATATTCTCCACAGGAAAAAAACCTGACATAAGAAAAGTACGACGAAGAAAAACAGCAGCAAGTATTAAGCATATGCATGCATTGTAACGATAGCGAAGGCACACACACCACACACAAGCGCACAGCACCACAGCACACACATACGTGTGTCTCTGGTGTGTGTAGTGTCTGTGTCTGTGTTTTGTGTTTCTTGTGTGTGTCTAATGTGTATGTTCATAGATCGTCTTGTTATGTGCTTCCTTCTAAGCCACAGCCTCGGTAGTCTCCGTTACAAAATTCTCGAGTCATATGGCCTGATATGTTTTTTTAATAGTGATTCATGGAACTTTGGACAACAAAACCCTAATCTCCTTAATTTGAGACTGGCGCAGATTATCATGAATACAGTTATTCTCGTTCGTTCGATAATTCAGGTGGGGTCCATTCAATTTCCATTCTATCTGTCATCCAGCGTATAGGAATGAATAAGAAGGCCCAAACTATGTATGATGCATAGTGTGCGTCAATACCTCCAACCCTAGCGTATCTCGAACACCCTATATTATAGTATATACTAATATATATCATTATAAGTATTATATTAAAGACTTATTGGTAAATCCTCACGTGAGAAAAGCCCAGCAATAGTTTGATTGTAAAAGTATATAGTACCAACATCAACCGGGAGAAATGTTTTAGAAAAAGAAAAGAACCAGATAATCGACCAAACCAAAATAATCTATGGTACAATATTATTGGCCAAAAGAAAAACAATTATATGCATATTATATATAGTAAGATATATATATATATACATACAAAACCCGCCAGAAACTAAAAGCTAATAAGTAAAAAGTGCTCAATACCTAAGTGAGCAATAATAAAGATAAAGATTCTAACATGAGTCACACGAACCTATCGTAAGTATTCGCCTTGAATGCATCTTCAGGGCTAAAATCGTGACTGCATTAAGCGAAAACTATTTAGATAGGTTCCTCTGACTCATTAGATTTATCTTATATAATATATAAATATATATATATATATATATATATGAATTTATATATATAATCAAAAGTCCCAGAGAAGAAATCTTCCTTACAAACACAAGAGTTTTTATTTAAAAAACCTGTCGCAGTTTTGAGAGCTCAATGTAGTGCTCTTAATGTTAGAGTCCACAGAGCAATATATATATGAGATAAAGAAATAACAATAAGAGCTTAGAGATTTAGCATTATAGTCTATTTCAAGGGAGCTAAGACAAATTGTCTAACCCTCCTGATTCATCAGATGCGAATAAGATGAATGTCTTTAAGGTTAATTTGAAAACAAGATTTTTAATTTTTTATTTAAACATTTTTTTTAAAAATTTTATAGTCCTGTGATATGAAAATTCTTGATGTTGCAAAAAAATGTTATGTTCTAGTTTCACCCTTTCTGCCTGAAATAACTATAATGCTAAATCTCGTAAGTCTTTTGTTATTTCCTTTACTATTATTTAGTATTTCCTTATGACATTTTTTGATAGAATCCTTTAGCTTTTTTTTATAGGTTATGAAAAAATGTTAAATATATATTCTTTTTTTTTTTTTATGTGGAATGGCTATGAGAGGGTTTATACAAAAAATAAGAAGGAAACTGGGTCTTTGGGTAAAAAAAAAGAGGTTGAGTGAACTACTCGTTTAAATGGCATAAAAATCTTCGTGGGTTATTTAAATGCAAAATCCATCCTTGTAGAAGAACAGTAGTGGCACTAAATTTAACCCATTTCCTGGCAAATGAGGGTTCATAAATAATAGTTGGGTATTTTAATATTTTTATATTTTTTCAGTTGTCGATTCTTACAGCCAAAATGTAATCTTTTTGTAGAAATACATCTAATAGTGCCTTGGGAGGGGGTTATTCAGTGTTGTATTACAACGAGATCTTTAGGGTCTTGGATTCTGGTCTTTCAACAACGGATTATCCTCAGTCCAGGGACAATTCGGGGTTGATTCATCCCTCGGCCCTTCTCTCAGCACATGACGCTCCGCCCCTTTGATTACCATACGTTTTATTGTACTGGTCACTGTTCTGACCTCCAGCCAATGACAATAAGCATCTCCTTATTTATTATTACATTCATTTTTATTACTCGAGTTTGGTCTTACTACCAGGAAGAAGAACGGTTGTTGTAGTTTTGTTCCCCCTTTCCTACTTTTAATTTCAATTTTTCCCCTTTTTTTTTTAAAAAAAGGAAAAAAATATAATGGAGCGATTATGTGTTAGTTATTTCTGGTAACCAAAACTTACGGTCGCCCACCCAATGTCACGATTTCTTAGTTATAATCGTTATATTCTCAATGGTTATCAAATAATAATTAATCTTGATTGCGTCTTATTTATTAACAATAATCTCTATTAAAGAGTCTCTAATTAACGGAGATATTTGGCCTCAAAACAGCCCATCGTTATAAGGTATTTGTCATGCATACCTACTTATGCAGGTGTGACAACAGGACATTTTTATGTTGTGCCCTCTCAATCGAGCCGAGACTCATGGATGGTTTGAGTGCAAAAATGCCGTTGATCCTGTCGCATTCCCTAAGGGCTGGGGGGATCGGGATGGGCTCAGGTACTCGGGCAATAACCCAGTCCCTGCCCCTTAAAATCAAAGGGGGGAGGTGAAGCCTGGGGGATAGCACGCCTGGGATCAATGCTTGTTAATTATCTTAAACAATAACACAGGCCCGAGCGAGCCAGTTATTATATGTTAAACCCTGCATGTGTGTTATGATAATAATTAAAAATGAATGTTTACATAGTATAATATTACAAACCCCTCCGCACGAGCAGGATGTGACACACAAGGTCAATTTCTTAAGCGGAGTTCAACGGTTTGAATTCAGAGTTTTCCTTCTCTCTAAGACCGGTTGCTAACCAAGGTTAAGAGCCCAGTGCTGTTCCTACATTATCCATAGCTGGAGGAGAGTAGGATTCATACCCTTTCCCAAGGGTATTAGCACTAAGTGAAAATGCAGTTACCACATCCAGGATTTGAAAACTCGGGGCGACGAGTCCATTTCCATGAGATTTAACCATATTAATAACATGGGCTCCTCGGGGCCTGTGTTTGTTAATGTAAATTAACAGCATTGATCCCAGGGTGCTATCCCCCAGGCTTCACCTGCCCCCTTGATTTAAAGGGGCAGGGCTGGGTTTATTGCCCAGTACCTGAGCCAATCCCCCCCCCCAGCCTTGAAGGGGAATGCCGACAGGATCAACGCATTTTTTGCACCAACCATCCATGAGTCTCGGCTCGTGAGAGGGCACACATAAAAATGTCCTTGTGTCACACCTGCATAAGTAGGATGCATGACAAATACCTTAATAACATGGGCTGTTTTGAGGCAAATCTCCGTTAATAGAGACCTTAATAGAGATATTGTTAATAAATAAGACGCTAATCAAGATTAATTATTATTTGATAACCATTGAGAATATAACGTAAATAACTAAGGAAATCGTGACATTGGTGGCGACGTAGTTTTGGTTACAGAAAGACTAACACATAATCTCCATTATATTTTTTTTTTCTTTTTTTAAAAAAAAAGGGGAAAAAATGAAATTAAAGTAGGAAAAGGGGAAAAAAACTTACAACAACCGTTCTTCCTGGTAGTAAGACCAAACTCGAGTAATAAAATGAATGTAATATAAATAAGGAGAGCTCTATTGTCATTGGCTGGAGGTCAGGTGACCAGTACAATAAAACTATGGTAATCAAGGGGCGAGGTCATGTGCCGAGAGGGAAGGGCCGGGATTTGATCAACCCCGATTGGTCCCCTGGACGAGGATATCCGTTGTTGAAAGACCAGAAATTTCCAATGATCCCAAGGATATAACAACGCTGATGACTTCCCCCTCAAGCATCTTATAGATGTATTTTACAAAAAGATTACAATTTGGCTGTAAGAATCGACAACTGAAAAATATAAAAATATAAAATACCCACTATTATTTATGAACCCTCATTTGCCAGAAATGGGTTAAATAGTGCCACTACTGTTCTTCTACAAGGATGGATTTGGCATTAAATAACCCACGAAGATTTATGCCATTAAACGAGTAGTTCTCAACCTCTTTTTTTTTACCCAAAGACCCATTTTCCTCTTATTTTTTTGTTAACCCTCTCATAGCCATTCCACATAAAAAAAAAAAAAGATTTTAACATTTTTCACCTATAAAAAAAAGTAAAGGAATTCTATCAAAAATGTAAGAAATACTAAATAATAGTAAAGAAATAACAAAAGACTTAGAGATTTAGCATTATAGTCTATTTCAGGGCAGAAGTGAAACTAGAACATAACATTTTTTTGCAACATCAAGAATTTCATATCACAGGACTATAAAATTTTAAAAAAAATGTTTAAATAAAAAATAAAAATCTGTTTTCAAATACCTTTAAAGAATTCATCATTCGCATCTGATGAATCGGGAGGGTTAGACAATTTGTCTAAGCTCCCTGAAATAGACTATAATGCTAAATCTCTAAGTCTTTTGTTATTTCTTTACTTATATATTTGCTCTGTGACTCTAACATTAAGAGCACACATTGAGCTCTCAAACTGCGACAGGTTTTTAAATAAAACTCTTGTGTTGTAAGGAAGATTCTTCTCTGGACTTTTGCATTATATATATATATAATATATATATATATATTATAATATATATATATATAAGATAAATCTAATGAGTCAGAGGAACCTACTAAAGTTTCGCTTAATGAGTCAGATCTTAGCCCTGAAGAGCATTAAGCGAAACTTTTAGTAGGTCGTGTGACTCATTAGATTTATCTTATTATTTGCTCTACTTAGGTATTGAGCACTTTTTACTTATTTAGCTTAGTTTCCTGCGGGTTTTGTATGTATATATAATATAATATCTTATATATATATATGCATATAAATTGTTTTTTCTTTTGGCCAAAATATTGTACCAATAGATTTTGTTTGGTACGATTATCTTGGTCTTTTCTTTTTCTAAAACATTTTTTCTCCCCGGTTTGATGTTTGGTAGTATATTTTTTACAATCAAACTATTGCTGGGCTTTTTCTCACCGTGAGGATTTTACAATAAGTTTGGTATACTATATATATATATATATAATATATATATATATATATAGGGTGTTCGAGATACGTAGGTTGGAGGTATTGACGCACACTATGCATCATTTAATAGTTTGGGCCCTTATTCATTCCTATACGTGATGACAGATAGAATGGATGAATGGACCCCACCTGAATTATCGAAGAGAATAACTTGTATCATGATAATCTGCGCCAGTCATCAAATTAAGGAGATTATGGTTGTTGTCCAAAGTTCCATGAACACTATAAAAAAAAACAATCAGGCATGAACTCGAGAATTGTAACGGAGACTACGAGGCTGTGGCTAGAAGAAAGCAACATAACAGACGATCTGATTGAACATACACATAGACACACACAGAAACACAAACACAGACACAGACACATACACACACAGAGACACACGTATGTGTGTGTGTGTGTGTGTGTGTGTGTGTGTGTGCCTTCGCTATCGTGTCAATGCATGCATATGTAATACTTGCTGTGTTTTTCTTCGTGTACTTTTCTATGTCATTTTTTTCCTGTGGGATGATTCTCTCTCTATATATATATATTTACCAACTCCTCCACACGAGCAGGATACGACACAAGGTCAATTTCTTAAGCGGAGTTTAACAGGTTTGAATTCAGAGTTTTCCTTCTCCTAGACTGGTTACCTAGCCATGGTTAAAGAACCCAGTCTGCCCTACTATTTACCCATAGCTGGAGGGAGAGTAGGATTCATACCTTTCCGAAGGGTATTAGCACTAAGTGAAATGCAATTACCACGTTCAGGATTTGAACTCGGGGTGACGAGTCCATTTCCCATGACTTTAACCATTACACCACTCGCTTCCTGATGATTCTATATATAAAATACCTTCAGTTATCTAAAAAGAAATATCTTCTTCCTTCAACAAGGAAATGACCTGGCGCCAAATCGTTTGACCTACAAGGTCAAATCCTTATCAATCTCACATTATCGGTCCTGTATTTAAAAAAAAATCCTTTTTGGTCACCCTACCCCTTTTTTCGGGGGAAGTGGGGGTGGTTGCAGCACAATCAGGGGGTTTTTTTGTAAGTCAACGGAGTGGCCTTTGTCGGTATCAGCCAGATCAAAAAAGCATCTGGGAGCTGACGACAGGTGTGGCACTCCACCAAGGCAAAGCTATCTCCTTGGTCTAGCGCTAAAGGAAAATGGATAGACTCCCTCTGTCAACTTTACTACTACTTTTGATTGCAATATTCCATTTGAAAATACATTTATTATTGTGCTACCCCCCACCAAAAAAAAAAATGATTTACCTCACCTGTTTACCATGGATAGGATTTGACAGAGAAGGTAAGTATTAGGCATCTTGCAGGTATCGAACTCGCTTTTCAGTAGTAATGGGTCTGCGAAACTAGCTTGCTAACCATTACACCACGATAGGACAGTTTTAATGTGAAATTGTAACTCATGAGAAAAAAAAACGATATTGTCATAGATAGATATGAACCCTCACAAACACGTGTACAAGTAGGTGTACTAGTGTGTAGTTCTTTTCTAAGCTTTCTTTAGTTTTGGCACAAAGTGAGAACCAAATTCACTAGGAATGATCAACGGGACTAACTCACTGACTATTGTTAGTGTGTAAATGCATTGCATAACTTTGTATATAATTTAGACTAGATATGAATAAACATAGATAGATTGATATATATATATATATATAATATATATATATATATATATATATATTATATATATATATAGAGAGAGAGAGAGAGAGAGAGAGATGAATAGACATAGATAGATATGAATAAACATAGATAGATTGAGAGAGAGAGAGAGAGAGAGAGAGAGAGAGAGAGATGAATAGACATAGATAGATAGATAGATGGATAGATAGATAGATATGAATAGCATAGATAGATAGATATGACCTAAAACACCGCATTCCTCGTTACGATGACAAATTACCATTTAGTTTAAGATTTGTATTAAAAGAAAATTTGTTGATTTTTTTATTTTTTTAATAAACCTAAGGGTACTTGAAAGTCTTCCACGCGTCCCATTAAACTTAAGTTCAATAGAAAAATCCCGTATGACCCATTAAACCAAAGTATAAAAGAAAGTTCGTGTGACCCATTAAACCGAAGTATAATAGAAAGTTTGTGTGACCCATTAAAACTAAGCATGATTGAAAGTCCTCCGACCCATTAAACCTAAGTATAACAGAAAGTACACGCGTCCCATTAAATTTAATTATAATATAAAGTCCGCATATCCACTATGTGAACTGGCAATAGATAACAGATGAAATCATTAAAAAAGAATTTCCACTTACTTCCCAGCTATTTTTATCCTTTTTGAAATTAAAGTAGTTTTCTGAAATTGATCATATGAAATGAATAAATCAAAGACAAACTCAATTCATTTCTTTCGAAACCAACAGAGAGGGGACCCCTAGTTTGAAAACCCCTAGATTAATTTATCTACTGTTCCTAAAATGATTATGCGTCAATTGCAATGCAACTTCTAAACAGAGTATCAATAAATGATATCTTCTTTGCCCATCAACCAAAGGAATTGTGTGTTAATTGTTCAGATAGTAAATACTTCAGCCAATCTTCAATTCTTCCACTGGTTGGGGCTTGAGCTTATTTCTTATGGGAAAAATCAGGTAATGTCAACATCTTTCTTTGCTTAATATATATACTATATATATATATTATATAATATATATATATATATCATTTAATTGTATGTATGTCGGGCCATTGTTCCAAACACCTGTGACCCAATTACTCAACAAATTATAGCATTAACGATACCAATGTATGTGTTTACCCAGCCCCACCCTAGCGCCACGGATAAGATGTGCCACAAGGTCAATTTTTAAGCGGATCTGTTGTTTGTTTTGTTTTACGCCTTACCAACCCTGGTTTGAATTCAGAGTTTCCTTCTCCCATACTGGTCGCTGTAGCAAGGGTAAGGAACCTAGTCTGCTCTACAATTCATTCATAGCTGGGGGATGGGGAGAAAAATGGGTCCATGCCTTTTCCCAGGGGTATTAGCGAAAGAGAAATGCAAACAGCCTTGTCTAGGATTGAAACCTGATTCGCCGATTGTCTTTTCTATGACGATAACCCTAACGATAAGAGCGCCTCCACAATATTCAAGATGGACTAGAAAACAACTGATAACATGACAACAGCTGCGATAGGCTACGTGTGTGCATAAGTAGGACCGTATATGCGTGCGAGTTTATATATATATATATATATGATACATAATATAGATACATATATATATATACATACATACAATATATATATATATACATATACATACACACAAACACATATTATATATATTATATACACATATACATACACACAAACACGTATATATATATATACACATACATAGGCATATATATATATATACATAGATACATATATATACATACATATATATACATACCACACACACACACACAACACATATATATATATATATATATATATATATATATATTATAATATGCACACACACACACACACACACACACACACATTTCTTTGCTTAGCGCTACGGGATACAACGTTTTTAGATGTCCATCAGTATTCATGCTGTCTTTAGTATGAGCTGAGACAAAAGTTACCAATTCCATCTTTTGGCACAATGTTAAGGAACTCTTTGAAGTATCTTTTGAAGTTTTCTTCATCTCTTATTGCATCAGCATCAGTCAACTGTAGTCGACACTTAAAAGCATTTCGGGTAGATTTTCAAAAGTTAAGAAATAATGTTGCTCTAACTTTGTGAAAGGATGTCAGTTGTTGATTGGTTGGTTGGTTTGTGGGTTGGTTCGTTCGTTCGTTCGTTGATTGGTTGATTGGTTGTTGTTGTTGGTTGGTTTATTCGTTTATTGTTTGGTAGGTTATTTAGACATATGGTAGGAGCGAGTGGGTAATGGTTAAAGTCATGGGGAATGGACTCGTCGCCCGAGTTCAAATCCCGGACGTGCTAATTGCATTCCCTTACCGCTAATACCTTGGGAAAGGTATGAATCCTACTCTCCCCCAGCTATGGGTAAATAGTAGGGCAGACTGGCTCTTTAACCTGGTTAGGCAACCGGTCTAGGAGAATGAAAACTCTGAATTCAACCTGTTGAACTCCGCTTAAGAAATTGACCTTGTGTCGCATCCTGCTCGTGCGGAGGGTTGGTAAATTATATATATTTAGACTTTACGGTATTTTTTATCTTCTGTGTGCCTGAAACATTTATTCTAACTTCTGTTTTGTTATAAGTCTGCAGTTGGTGCATTTCTTCTTACTGTTATACACTGGACCCGTCAAGGAACACTTGTATTTGTGAAAATATAAGATATCTTTATTTCCTCGGTTGTGTACAGACTGAGCGTCGTTAGAAGGGGTTAAGCAAACGTGGGAGCCTTCGGGGTTGTCTTCAAGCGATCTCGAACCTGATCTTTGTCTGCCAAATCGATTTCCACGGTCTTTTTTTATTTTGTCTAAACTCTGGTGTCACGCCTATTTCATCTTAACGCCGACGCAGTTTTTCTGTAGACCACACCTCTCCGCCCACGCAATTTTTTCATTGTTTATGGGCTACGCTACAAATTATCTGCGCACAGTTTCAAATGCCAACCTGCATTTCCAGGTGTGCCAAAAAGGTCAGTTCAAGGCCACATTCTGTGTCTTTTCCAGCCTGCACTTGACACCTACACACTTCGTGCGTGTAGGCCAGTCCTCAGGTGAAACCGACCGATCAGGCAATATATTACATTACTGTATTTTGTTGGCTGTCTCGTTCTGCTTTCGCAACAAGACCGCCATTAGTTCACAGAGAAACAACCACTGCATGTATTTTAGTACAGTCACATTTTTTTATTAAGTTAGAACCAGAATTCTTTTAAGTTAGGATCCTTCAACCGCATGAATGGAGTAAAACCGGTACGTCTTTACATCACAACGTCTACGGCCTAACTGACTAAGCTACGCTCTGAACCTTCTTTCCCACAGTCTGTGTGACCGGAAAAGAAAAGTTACCCAAAGTTTATTTCACACCAATCACCTAACCCAACAAATTTCTACTAACTTCTGTTAACTAGTCTGGTTCTCAAGATGCTGGTCTGATCTGTGTGTTTAGCTTAAAGATGTTGGTTTGCCAAGGTTGCCATTAGTTCACAAAAGAGACATCTGAGGCATGTATTTTAGTGCAGTCATATTTTTTTATTAAGTCAGAACCAGAATTTCTTTTAAGCTAGGATCCTTCAACCGCATGAATGGAGTAAAACCGGTACGTGCTTACATCACAACGTTGTTTGGTTGGTTCGTTCTTTCGTTGATTGGTTGATTGATTAGTTTATGGATTGGTAGGTTATTTATATTTTACAGTATTTTTTATTTTCTGTTGTCTGTTTCTTGTGTACCTGAGACATTTGTTCTAACTTCTGTGTCTTTAGCTTCAAGATGCTGGTTTGCCAAGGTTGATATTAGTTCACATAGAGACAACGCAAGGCTTGTATATTTTAGTGATTACATTTATATTCAGAAACAGAACTTTCTCAACCGCACTCTGAATGAAGTGGAGTCGATGCTTACATTACGGCATCTCCAGCTTAACTAACTAAGCTAAATTGAGCTTTCTTTCCCACAGTCTGTGTAACCGGAAAGAAAGTTACCCAAAGGTTATTTCACGCCAATCACCTAACTCTGCAAATTTTGAATTTCAACGACTTTGAATTAAAAATCTAACGCTGCACTAACCGTCCAAAAAACGACGATTTACAACATCACTACCTAGGTATGTGAACTGGTTTACTAATTTCAGGGACTTATCGTCTAGGGTGAAGATGTCTCCGTCTTCATTGTAGCGTAGTGATAGTATGTGGCTATTATTATATGTTCTCGGCCAAGTGGCGCTGCTAGAATTATTCGTCATTCTCTATTAATTTTTAATAGACCTTTTTAGACTCGGTTGTTGACTTATTCTTTTATTCAGTCGCTGCAACAGAAGAAGAAGAAGAAGAAGAAGAAGAAGAAGAAGAAGAAGAAGAAGAAGAAGAAGAAAAGAAGAAAGAAGAGAAGAAGAAGAAGAAGAAGAAGAAGAAGAAGAAGAAGAAGAAGAAAAGTGAGAAGAAGAAGAAGAAGAAGAAGAAGAAGAAGAAGAAGAAGAAAGTGAGAAGAAGAAGAAGAAGAAGAAGAAGAAAGAAGAAGAATGATGAGATGATGATGATGATGATGTAGTAATAGTAGTAGTAGTAGTAGTCAACTCATAAACTTATGGAAATAAACTTAATTCTTGATTATGTCTTCTTAACTCACTATTCCAGTCGCCAGCGTAAATACACTCATGATTACTTTCATTATTATTATTATTATTATCATTATTATTATTATTATTAGTAGTAGTAGTAGTAGTAGTAGTAGTAGTAGTAGTAGTATATATAACTGCAAAGAAAACTATAGAAATGATACTACTACTCCAATTACTACTACTAGAGGACATTTGAAGAGAGAAACTTAATTATTTTTAATGGCGGTTTAGAACAACACCATAAGAACCGATTGTACAGGACCGTAGCAGCCGGGGTGGCCGGAGGGACCCTGAATCATCCACCCACGCCCCAAATTTTTAACACTTGTAATATTTGGGGTGGGGGTATTTTAACAAAACCCGATAAAGAAAGAAATACATGAAAGAAAAAAAAACAGTCTTTCACCCAGCCAACCCCACACAAAATTAGCAATGCAAATGGCGCTGTTATATAAAAGCCATTATGGACAAGGTATAGGAAAATAACAGATACAGACTGTGTGGAGGCAGAGGCAGAGAGACAGAGGGGGGGGCGAAGAAAGCGAGTACAAACATATACAAATGAAAAGGTAACTCGCGAGGCTGTCTTATCAGCTATCCGCTGAAATATTAACTCTCGCTTAAGTGCAGAACATGCTGCTATTTATAGTTGGAAGAGTTCATGCGTGCGTGATAAATTACCATAGCACACACACACACAGATATATTATATATATATATATATATATATATATATATATATATATATATATATAGTGTTATGCTAAATATTATTTATTTATTATTTGCTGTTATATTACTCGTTATATTATTGTTAGAATTATTATATTATGTTGATTTTATAAGTTTTATAGAGTTGGCATTAAATAACCCACAGGGTTAATATGCCATTAAACCAAACCAAACCTAATGCGTTAATGCATTCATATATTAATCATATTCCTCAATTTTCGCAACTCACATACGAAGTTCTGTTGTTTTCCAAGTTATTGCTTTATTTCAGATTCTCTTGGACAGCCACGTCTATAAGAGAAGAGTTCTCAGAAAAGTTCTCGGAACCTGAGGTGATTTGCTGTCACTCAGACTCCAATGAAAGACTACCAGGTAACGCTAAGTAAGAAAAAACTCTCAAGGAGTGATATCTTATTATAATGGAGATTGTGTGTTTTTCTGTCTGTAACCGAAACTATATTACTAATCGAGTCACAATTAACATAGTTATTTACATCACATTCTCCATGATTTTATTTATATTTAAACCTCAATTATTAATAAAATTTCTTCACCTTTTTATTAGTGTTGTCCATATCTACTTACAAATAACATGCTATTGTATTTATATATACAAAAAATAGCGGTTTGCAGTGAGAATGGGAAGGCTAATTTGCATATTGATATTAAAAATGTGATTTTATTAAATATGTGCTTAGTATTATTGATTTCTAACTGTTTGGTTTTATTTTAATGAATATAAGCAAAAATCTCTTCAATGAATCTTATAGGAAATCCATTAACAAGAAAAAATAACTGTCATTTTATTCTTTATTTCCTAATTTAACTAAATTGTTAAATAAGTAAAATTCAGCAATGAAAGACGGGAGTGATGGAAGAGTAAGTTTCATTTCTATTTTTCTATTATACCCCCACTCTGTTTCAAATCTTTTTATCTGCATTCTTATTAGACTTTCTAATTTAATATGATATTTCATTACATTAAAACTTAAATACTTGCACCCGGAGGGTGCATATATTTGCTAGTATTAATAACATAGATTCCTGAAGACTCAATAAAAAAAAACCACCAGTTAAAACTAGTGTGAAATAGTCACCCCAATAATAATATGAGGATTAACTAATGGTGGTTGGTAGGAAAGTATTTATTCCTTATTTGATACGCTCTGAAAATTTCCTTTTTGATAAAAAGAAAAGAAAAGAAAAGAAAATACAGATGAACCATCAGAGCAGAACACCGATTAATAATCAGAGCGTAAAAATGTTCGTCCAACATTCGTAATGGTTAGGAGGACAGAGAAAATGAATGATTACTGTTCATTCAATAATGCTTAAAGCTTAAAGCGATGTTTGCAGAACATCAAGTTAGTATTGAACCCGCAATCAAAGGTTTACTATGAAATTATGTACACAGTTCAAATCTTGATATGAATGCTATGAACAAAATATTCGTTGTGGGAAAATTTTTTTTAGCTGATCACTCTTCAAAACTGAAGACGCAAGTTCGTTATTCACTGGGAGTTTTATAAACATGACTTGCGAAAGTTGCAAATTAACAGAAAGAATCACCACACAAAATATTTTTCTTCAAAACTTTGAGGAAATAGATGTCAATCTTTTAAAATATTATCACTGTTACAACTTAATTATTAGGTAAAAAGCAACATATTGGAGGTGTCGGTAGTGATGGGGGATATTTCAATTTGAATTCTAGTTATGATATTTCATTCGTGCATCATATTGGCTCCGATAGCAACCCCGACCTGAATCCGACATTTTCAGATCGCCGCCCTGAAAGCTACGTGCTACTAGTTTTGACATTTTGCCACGATTAAAACTACAAAAACTCTACCTCTTAAATCGAGTGAGCCAATGAAAAAGCCCATCCACCCTACTGAATTTTTGGTTTCTCCCAGTTTCAATCTGATTTACCTTCTACAGAATCCGTTCACTTTAAGTTTGCCCCTTCTATGAAATTAATTCATTTTATCTATTCTAACTGACCACCTTCTATGCTCTCATTAACCTGATCCCCAACCCTACACACCAACCATCGCACAGTGAACTAGTTTTATTTCCACTTCACAAAAAATAGACACATAACTAGTAGCCTATTTCAATACCTGCGTCTTAACTTCCAAACTGATTTAATTACTTACCCCACAATTATTGTTAATTACTACGTTAAAGTAACATTTCCCTAAAAAAAACAGTTGAACGCTGTTACACGACAAGGAAATAGCATCAAATATCGTTTGCTAAAATGCACCAAAAATCCTCGTTTTCGCAACCTGGTGAAATTGGTTAGAAAATTTAGCAATATCAGTATTTAAAACAGAAAAGATTTTCATTTTAAACGAAACAAGGATTCCGTCCTAAAGCATCACGGGTCGCCACCCATGGTCAACAGGTGGTCCTATTGGGGGAATCTTACCCCTCTGCATAGGTGTATTCTAAAGCTTAGTCGACAGGGCTGTAAATACCTTTGGCCATTGATTTGATTTTTCTTTTATCTCATTCTGTTACAAGTTACAAAATCTGTGGCCAATTGTAGTCGTTTCAAAGTGTAATAAATAATGTAGTAATTAGCAACGTTACCCAATAAATGGCAATAAATAAAGGGAGAGTCAAAAGAGAGGAGGAAATGAAAAAAAGGGGGTGCTGGCTCGTTTATCATCTTTTGTTTACGGGTCGACAATAAATGGCTTTGCCCTACCTTATTGCTTTTTAATGCATGAAAAGGTATGGTCAGTGGTCAGTTCCGGTTGAGAGACCACAATTCATTGCATAGAAAACGGCATACTTTATTTTTAGCTGGTGTTGGTTAGATAAGAAGAAGAATGCTATACTAAGTAAAGAGTATGTTTATGATCTTAAAGACATCACGAAGTAGATGACAATGAATTGATCCGAATATAAATGGGTTTTTTTTAAATACCAGAAGAAAAAGAAACATACTCATGTATAGAAATAAAAGAAAATTCTTCTCATTATTATTATAAATATTATTATTGTTTCCCTTCTTGCGAGTTTTTCACACAAGCGTAAGCTGATGGTCCTTCACTGGAGTGACAACAAGTCTCTTCTAAGTATTCTAGCCGATCTTAATAATGCTGGTGTTTGGATGGTCTCGATTCTTCCACCGATTTCCAATTCCGCTAGTCTGTCTTCTAAACTCTTGGTACCGTTCCAAAAGGGCACCATTTACAATTGGTATCACTTTCACCCTCATAATCCCCATTATTATTATTATTATTATTATTATTATTATTATTATTTGCTCCTTTTGAGTTCTGACATCGGCATTAGCTGATGGTCTTTCGCTGGATTCTGAGTGACAGCAAGTCTCCTTAGGTCTCCAGGACTCTTCTGAGTATTCTGGCAGATTGCAGTAGTGCAGTGTTCCGAATGGTTTCAACACTTCCTCTGATTTCCAAACATTCCAGACCCTTTTCCAATCTTTTGGGACTGTTCCAAGTGCACCAACTACAATTGATATCACCTTCACTTTCATATTCCATAACTTTTTTAGTTCTCTGGCAAGGTCCAGATCTTTGTTTATTTTTTATTTTTTTATTTTTTATTATTATTATTATTATTATTTTCAATCCTTTTGGGTTTTTCACATCAGCGTGAGCTGATGGTATTTCACTGGAGGATCAGTGACAACAAGTCTCCTCAGGTCTCCAGGACTCTTTTAAATATTCTAGCCGATTGCAACAGTGCAGTAGTCTGGGTGGTCTCAATTCTTCCTCTTATTTCCAGATCCTCCAGTCTTTTTTCCAAGTTTATTGGGACCGTTCCAAGTGCACCAACTACAATTGGTATCACTTTCACTCTCATATTCCACGGCTTTTTCAATTCTCTGGCAAGGTCCAAGTATTTATCAATCTTTTCATTTTCCTTCAGCTTCACCCTGTGATCTGCTGGAACCACAAAGTCCACATTATTATTATTATTATTATTATTATTATTATTATTATTATTCGTTGTTGTTGTTATTGTTGTTGTTGTTGTTGTTGTTGTTGTTTCTGGATTCACGGAGTTTTAACACTAGGTTTCGTTTGGTTTCTTTGTCTAATGGTATATCAATCTTCGTGGGTTATTTAATGCGAAAGCCATCCTTCTAGAAGAACACTAGTGGTACTATTCAACCCATAGCTGGGGGATGAGGTTTTCAAGGGTATTGGTCCGAAAAGTGAACGTAATAACGCGACTGAAATTCAAATTCGTTTATTAAGATGCCGCAGTCTAGTACGTTAACCACTACAACATAGCGACTCCACCATTAACACAAGGAGAAATTAAGTGATAACAAGTCTCCTCAAATACCCTCCTTTTCTCATACTTCTTGATGTCTTCAACAACATTGTCGTTCCCAGTACTCCATAAACGATTGGCACAAATGTCACTTGTTCCTTAATTTCTTTATTTTTCTGGCAATGTTCAGGCATTTAACCAACTTTTTATTTTATTTCTATTTGCGCTGGACGCTTCTCAGTTATCCTACAATTATATATATATATATATATATATATATATATATATATTGTGTGTGTGTGTGTGTGTGTGTGTGTGTGTGTGTGTGTTACCTTATTTTATTCTTGAATTTTCGAGATAAAATCTCTTTTTCAGAAGATCACTGGAACTGAAGTCGTATTGTTATGGCATTTCTAGTTAAAAAAATTAAAATTAAAAATTAAAAAAAATTTCATTTAACTAGAAATACATAACAAGACGACTTCAGTTCCAGTGTTCTTCTGAAAAAGAGATTTTATCTCGAAAATCCAAGAATAAAATACAGGTTAACACACAACACCATTGTTACCTTATTATTTTTCTTTACACCTGCATTGTGACAGCCTTCAAAATCAACCTCCAAACCAATATATACACAATGCTTCAAGCAAATTATAAAACTCTCTTATATATATATTATATATATATATATATATATATATATATATATATATATATATTGACTTCGTGCCAATGCCCCGGAGAAAAGGGTATGACTCTATCTCTTCCTTTTCCACCCACTCCCTGTCTTGGGGGAGGGAAGGGGTGGGTGATGTTAGAGCAGATTTGGTTCTTTCTTGTCTGCATTGAATCCTTGACTAAACATATCCTATTTTTTGCACACACGTAATACATAGAATCCTGTTTGTTTTACTTTCTTTTTCTACTTACACTTTAGTCAAAGTTCCTGTTTCATGGTATAATGGTAATCATACGAACTGCACACAATTGACGCATCGAACACGCCATGTCACATGTGTCCCTGCATTCTTTACTCAACTTGTTGACTCAACATCTGAGTTCACCAATAATCCTAGACATTTATTTATTTTTGATCCACCCGAGTTTTAAATTTAGAATCATTCTAAATCCTCAAACGTGTCGGATCGCTAAGATTTCGGATAAGATAAGCTAAATCATTTTCCTTTCCTTTTCTTCCGTTTTAAACAAGTGACAAATGGTTGGTTGGTTGGTTGGTTGGTTGGTTGGTTGGTTGGATTTTACAGCATGTCAACCCCTTGTTGGCTTATTTTGTGCCGAAGACGTTTTTGTCTTATTCATTCTTGTTGAGTATTCAATTGTTTTTTTAATCATCTTTTTAAACACATTTTTAAAACTCATTTTTTATCTGTCTTATGACTTCTGTGTCAGACCATTACAACTAGCTTGGTTGGTTGGTTGGTTGGTTGGTTGGTTGGTTGGATTTTACGGCATGTCAACCCATTGGTTATTTTGTGCCGAAGACGTTTTTGTTTTATTCATTCTTATTGGGTATTCAATTGTTTTTTTAATAATCTTTTTAAACAAATTTTTAAAACACATTTTTTATCTGTCTTATGACTTCTGTGTCAGACCATTACAACTAGGTTGGTTAGTTGGTTGGTTGGTTGGATTTTACGGCATGTCAACCCTTGTTTTTTTGTATGATGTGATGCATAGACTACAATATCACGGAAGTAAGTGCGCTGTGTTCGAAGAATTATCGGAAATATGAGTTTTTAAAATAGCCCTGACTTAGTCCTCTTCATAGTACATATTTTCGAGAAAATGTTGTTTTATTTTTTCTTCATGGGTACTTAATTTTTCTTTCTAAATTCAAATTTTAAATTTTAGATTTTCTGTCTAACCCAAAGAAGGGTATCCTAACATGTACTACCACTTCAGGACAGAGTGGATATGGGAGTATTTGTGACCAATGCGTAGTTCACATTACCCAGAGCTCAAGAATTGTAACTTCACAAGTGACAAATGGTTGGTTGGTTGGTTGGTTGGTTGGTTGGATTTTACAGCATGTCAACCCTTGTTGGGTTATTTTGTGCCGAAGACGTTTTTGTTTTATTCATTCTTGTTGGGTATTCGATAGTTTTTTTAAACACATTTTTAAAACTCATTTTTTATCTGTCTTATGACTTCTGTATCAGACCATTACAACTAGGTTGGTTGGTTGGTTGGTTGGTTGGTTGGTTGGATTTAACGGCATGTCAACCCTTGGGTTATTTTATGTTGATAACGTTTTTGTTTTATTCATTCTTGAGTATTCCAATTTTGTGTTAAATACATTTGTTATAAGCATTAAACAGAATTTTTGTTTAGTTATTCTTTTATTTTGGTTGATTGGTTGGTTGGTTGGTTGGTTTTACAACAATGTCAAAACCCTTGAGTTATTTCATGTCAAAGAAAAAAAATACTTTGATAAAAAATGAATCCAATTTTTAAATACAGCAGATTAAAAATTATAAGAATTTTCATGTCTCAATAAGTCAGCATTATAATAATGAGATTGAAAACTAAATTGTAAATATTTCAATAAAATATTCTTATAAAATCATCATTAGAAGAAGAATGTCATAAAGGTGACACGTCGGAATATGTTGGTTGGTTGGATTTAACGGCATGTCAACTCTTGTGCAATTGATCTTTCTGTCTTTCTATCCATCTATCTGTTTTCTTTCTTTTTGTTTTTTTGTCTTTTTTGGTTTTTGGTTTTTTTTTTCTTTTTTTTGTTGTCTTTTTGCGGTGGGGTGGTCAAAGAAACGAATGTTGACTACACTATCCCTTTCTCTTATCCCACCTTCTCTCTCTCTCTCTCTCTCTCTCTCTCTCTCTCTCTCTCTCTCTCTCTCTCTCTCTCTCGTCTCTCTCCTCTCTCTCTCTCTCTCTCTCGTCTCTCTTCTCTCTCAGATGATTCCTTAAAGTAAAAGATAACAATGATTATCTGCAATTCTGACATTTACATTTCTTACCTTTTACACTTCAATCTTTTCTGCTTGGATTTCTATTCCTTCTTCTTTTTCAGTTTTTCTTCTTCTTCAATTTCGCTTTTCTTCCTTCTCACTTATTCTTTTCTTACTTTCTTCTTTATTTCTTCACTTTCTTTTTCTTTCTTTTCTATTCTGACGATAGACAAACAGAAGAAGCAATCCACACGCAAATAATCTTCGTCAGAAATTACAGGAGATTTCCCCCAACAACCAATAAATCTCGAGTATAACACGAAATAATAATAATAATAATAATAATAATAATAATAATAATAATATTGGAAAATCTGGAAATCAAAGGAAGAATTGAGACCATCCAGACTACTGCATTGCTGCAATCTGCCAGAATTCTCAGAAGAGTCCTGGAGACCTGGGGAAACTTGCTGTCACTCAGACTCAAGGGAGATACCATCAGCTAACGCTGGTTTGGGAAGGTGATCCACTGGGAATTATGCAAAAAATTAAATTTTGACCATACAACAAAATGGTATATGCATAAACCAGAATCTGTTCTTGAGAACGAAACGCATAAAATTCTCTGGGACTTTGAAATAAAAACGGATCACCTTATCCCAGCAAGAAGACCAGACCTAGTGTTCATAAACAAAAAAGAAAGAACTTGTCAACTGGTAGATTTTGCAGTTCCAGCAAATCACAGGGTGAAGCTAAAGGAAAATGGACAAATATCTGGACCTTGCCAGAGAACTGAAAAAGTTATGGAATATGAAAGTGAAAGTGATACCAATTGTAGTTGGTGCACTTGGAACGGTCCGAAAAGGATTAGAAAAGGGTTTGGAAAGTCTGGAAATCAGAGGAATGATTGAAACCATTCAGAACACTGCACTGCTACAATCTGCCAGAATACTCAGAAGTGTCCTGGAGACCTGAGGAGACTTGCTGTCACTCAGACTCCAATGAAAGACCATCAGCTAATGCTGATGTGAAAGCTCAAAAGGAGTAAATAATAATAATAATCTTATTATAATGGAGATTGTGGGTTTTTATGTCTGTAACCGAAACTACATTACTATTCAAGTCACAATTTCCTTAGTTATTTACATCACATTCTCCATGATTTTTTTTTATTTAAACTTCAATTATTAACAAAATTGCTTTACATCATTTGACTGTTGACCATATCTCATACTAATAACATATTGTATTTATATATACAACAAATAGCGGTTTACAGTGTGAATGGGAAGGCTAATTTGCATATTGATCTTAAAAATTTAATTTTAATAAATATATGCTTAGTATTATTGATTTCTAATTGTTTGGTTTTATATCAATGAATATGAGCAAAAATCTCGGGATAAATCTTAAAAGAAAATTCATTAAAAAGAAGAAATAACTGTAATTTTATTCTTTACTTCTTATTTTAACTAAATAGTTAATTTAGGAAAATTTACGAATGAAAGACGGGAGTAAGGGAAAATGATGGGAGAGTTAGTTTCAAAGTTGTTCTATTTTTCAATCATACCCCCTCAGTTCAAATATTTTTATCTAAATTCTTATTCAGTTTATTTGGCTTTTCTAATTTAACATGGTATTTTATTATATTAAAACTTAAATACTTGCACCCGGAGGGTGCATATATTTGCTAATAATAATAATAATAAGAAGAAGAAGAAGAAGAAGAAGAAGAAGAAGAAGAAGAAGAAGAAGAAGAAGAAGAAGAAGAATGTTAAGTTGAGGAGGGAGAAATAAAAACTAAGCAATATGTACGTAGCAAGTATTTTTTTTTTTTTATTCTTTTTTTTTTTTTTTTTTTCTTTTTTTTTTCTTTTTTTTTTTTTTTTTTTTTTCTTTTTTTTTTTTTTTTTTTTTTTTTAACTCTGGTGTGAAAAACTCTAAATAATAAATAACGTTCTTCAGTTGAGGAGGGTAATAACAAAAAAGCGATATTTATGAGCAATATTTTTTCTTTTCTGTCTTTTTTTTTTTTTTGGGGGGGGTATAAGGGGTTATTGGGGGGGGGGTTCGCACTCGTGTGTTCTTTTCGCAGAAATGGACAGTGTTGAAAGCAGGTACAAACATTGCATACCGCTGATCTTTGCAGTTGCAGAAATTGCAAAATAAATCATTCCTCGTCTTATCTGCTGACTCTTTAAGCGAACAACCATTTTCATTCAAGTTGTAATCTTCTTTTCTTTACACATTCTCATACGCTTTTGCATTAACACGTGTTGAATGTGCTACACACACACACACACACACACACACACACTCACGAAACACACACTGATATATTATAATATATATATATATTATAGTATATATATATATATATATAGTCTATATATAAAATTGATATATAAGTCTTTAGGTTAACTAGTTCCGTTAAAAACACAGACAAGGTTCATTTTAAAAATAAACAACCTATCTCAGTGTTTTTAGTTTAAACCTGCAATACACACACACACACACACAATCACACACACACTCAGCCGACAGCACACACACACTACAACACACACACTCACACGCACCACACAACACTCACACACACACACATTAATATACATATTCAATGTGTTTTATTATATATATATATATATATATATATATATATATATATATGAGAGAGAGAGAGAGAGAGAGAGAGAGAGGAGAGAGAGTCTTTAGGTTAATACGTTCCGTTAAAAACCACAGACAGGTTCATTTTAAAAATAACAACCTACTCAGTGTTTTTAGTGTAACCTGCATAACACACAACACACACACACACACACTAATATATATAATATATATAATATTTATATATATAATATATATATTTAAAATTGGTTATGAAATATATAATTAGTTGTATGAATATCTACAATTTTACATATTACATAATGGTTGTAAAATCGAGCAAATTAATAACATGCTCCAATGCACAAAACTGCAAACAAATCGTTATTAATTATTATATATATATATATATATATATATATATATATATATATATCATATATCAGTCGCGCTCCATGACAGTCTCTCTCCATCCGTCCCTATCGTTCATCATTCTCGGGAGGTCCTCTATGCAGCATCCTGATCCGCACAGAGCTGATCAATGTACGTCTTTGCTGGTCGGCCCACATGGCGTGCCATGTGCTGGCTTCCACATGAGGACGTCGCTTATAGTTCGGTCCTTGCTTTCCAGCAGTGTCCCGCGTGTCTTGTCCGTCTTACTCGGATGGTTTGGGTGATATGTGGCAGGTGGCCGTACAGCGACATAGAGAATATAAACTAGATGGGCTGCACAAGAATGTGGCGGGTGATCCTGAACAAGATGTGGAAACAGCATCCACGAGAGAATATATATATAATAGTATTAATATATATATAACAACACACCACACCACCGACACACACCACACATAATATATATAATATATTATATATATATATATAATATTGAGGTGAGGTAAAAGGAAAGTGAACAAAAATAATGACTCAAACAAGTCCAAGTAGGCAGAGAAATATTTCGTCTTACTGACGCGAAGAACATCCTCAGTCTGACTTTATTCAAGGTAAAATACGTACAATTTGTGTTTATAGAAGAGAAATGAGTTAGTGGTGGAATCGAGGGATAGTTGGGAGAAAGTGGGTAAAATATGGTTTAGGGAGGGTTTGATTATTGCAACCACCCCCTCTTCCCAACAAGACACCTACAACCTCCTCTTCTCACTCACCCCCTCCTCTGAACTCCCCCTCCACTTTATATATGTTATTCTCATTTCAATCAAATCCCTCTAACCTCCCTACCCCTCGATTCCACCACTAACTCACTTTCTCTTCCTAATAAACACTAATGTATGTATTTGCCTTGAATAAAGTCAGACTGAAGATGTTCTTCGCTGCAGAAGGACAAAAATTTCTCTCCTTCTTGGATGTTTGAGTATTATTTTTGTTTCACTTCTTTTACCTCACCTCGATAACTGGTCGGATTTTTACTCCAACCCTCCTATCTTCAAATATATATATATATATATATATATATATATATATAATCAATTTAATATTATGATTTGGACTCATAACTAAGTTATGGTTATGCAATCATCAGATGAGTCTGGTTAGCTAATATTTAATCCACATTTGACACTTTATCTCATTTGATCATCTGATGATGATACACTGAAACTTTAAGTTATAGTCCAAATCCATAATAATTACAATTGATTATAAAATCTTGCTCTCGCTTACTAGCATTGAGCACCTTTTT
Organism: Doryteuthis pealeii; assembly: GCA_023376005.1. Classification (NCBI taxonomy): domain Eukaryota; kingdom Metazoa; phylum Mollusca; class Cephalopoda; order Myopsida; family Loliginidae; genus Doryteuthis; species Doryteuthis pealeii. The sequence continues at coordinate 421,584 of CM042155.1, forward strand.
CATGCCAATACTTTTCTCATTTTCTTCATTCTCTATTCATTATATATATATATATAATATATATATATATATATATAATATATAAATACTCTGTTGTTGCTTAATCGACCAACTATTAAGTAATGACAGCCTACATCGCTGCTAACTCGATGATCTAGCGTGAACTGGCGCTTTCAGCATGACTTGACCATAATGGATAGATTGGAGATCAGAAGAAGAATAAAGACCATCCGACCAAAATCATTGTTAAGATCAGCTAGAATACTTAGGATTAGTCTGAGAGATGAGGGACTTGCTATCTCTCAGTAAGAAGATCACCTGTAAAAATTAAGAGCCGAAGAAATAGTAGAACATGAAGGCAACGGTGAAACCAACTGTAGTTGGTGCCGATTGGAATGGTCTTTCATAGGTTTGAAAAAGAGAATCGGGAATTGGTTAGTGGTTGTTTTTGTTTTACGTCATATGAACGATTTTTGTTCATTTAATGCCGAATCAAGTTAGTTTGATAGACAAGGGACTCAGATTACTTACAGTAGCAGCCGTTGCTTAAGTGACCCAATTAATTAAGTAATGAACAGGCTCATCGCTGCTAACTTCTATATATAGGGGAACTGTTGCCTTTAGCATGACTTTTGAATTACGTTGATACGACTCGTAAATGTGTAAGCAGTAACATTTCGGGTTATTAATACTGAAACAAGTCACATTGATAAAACGAAGGACTCATTATTGCTTACAGTACATGTCGTTGCTTAAGTGGTCAGCTAATTGAGTATTGAACAGGCTCATTGCTGCTTAACTTCGGGCGAATCTAGCGGGTACTGGGCGTTTCCAGCGTGACTTGACCGTAATTGACTTTTGATAAGCACTTGTAAATAAGAAACAGTGAAAACTACGTTTATTGTTGTTCGTTAATCATGCGGTTGGTAAAACGTTGGAAAAACTGAAAGTTTTAAATATCTGCATGTTTATCTCGGTTATATTTCTTTTATTTATTTTTTTTTATTTGCTTTTTTCTTTTTTTTTCTTTTTTCTTTTTCTTTTTCTTTTCTTTTTTTTGTTTTTTCTTTTGTGTTTTTTATTTTTTCTTTTTTACTTTTTTTCAAATATTTTCTTTTTTTTTCTTTTTTCTTTTTCCTTTTTCTTTTTTCTTTTTTTCTTTTTTCTTTTTCTCGTTTTTTTTTGGGGGGGTTGGCTTTTTGTTTTTTGATTTTTTTTGGATTTTTTTGATTTTTTTCTTTTTTTCTTATTTTGATTTCTTTTTTTTATTTTTTTTCTTTTTTTTTTTATTTTTTTTTTCTTTAGTCTTTATTCTTTTTTTTTTTTTTTTTTTTTTTCAACCCACTGATAAAAGAGACATTTTGATTTGTCATTGCCTGAATGTTGGTTTTTTTTTTTCTTTCAAGCCCATTTCTTGATATTAGCAAACTGGTTAAGTGAATGAACTAAATGTTTACAAAGTTGAGCAGACCACCCTCTCACCTCACAGGGGGAGGGGGTAAGACCCCCCCCGCAAAAAGGTATGTTCTGAAACATGAACATACAACACACATCTGATGTGAGGCTGTAGTGTGGAGCTCTCCTTTTTGCCATTCACTCCAAGGTCAACACCTAATCCGGAGTGGTAGTAATCTGTTAGTGTTCTATCAATTGGAAAAATAAAATCTGTTTAAAAATTATTCCGTATACGATAGGAATGCTTGATACCAATATATATATATTATATATATTATAATATATATATATATATATTATATTATATAATATTTATTATATTTAACCAACCATCTGCCGAAGCGGATGTGACACAAGGTCAATTTCTTAAGCGTGATTTAAACAAGTTGAATTCAATGTTTTCCTACTTAAAGATTAAAGAACCCAGCTCTGTCCTACTATTTACCCTCACTAGAGGGAGGGTAGTTGGATACATAACTTTTCAAGGGTATTAGCGGTTATTGTGAATATGCAAGAACAGCCTCATCTAGGAATTTGAACTCGGGTCGACGAGTCTCATTTCCTACCGACAATAACCATTTACACCATCGCGCCTCCAATGCTCGATACCATATATATATATATATATATCAACCACTCCGCACGAACAGATGCCGTGTGACACAGAGGTCAATTTCTAAGTACGGAGTTTAACAGGTTTGAATTTAGAGTTTTTCTCCTTCTCCTAAACTAGTTACCGATATAAGGTTAAAGACCCAGTTTTATCCTATTATTTACCAAATCATCATCATCAACACGCATTATGTCACGCAACTTTAGCACGGGTTTATCTATGACAAATCTTCTCGCCGACCTTTTCTTATCATTCATTGTCCTAGGAAGTCCTCTGCACACAGCATCCAGTATCCCGCGCAGAGCTGGTCAATTGTGATCCTTGCTGGACGGCCCACATTCGCATGTCCATGTGCTGGTTTCCACGGGAGAATGTCGCTTATGAGTTCGTCTGCATCTCCAGTATATAAATCCAGCATGTCCTTGTTCGTCTCAACTCGAATGCTTTGTGAGATAGGCGGCAAGTAGCCGTACAGTTGCTTCCTTAGTATTATCTTGCGTTTATTCGGCTATTGTCCCATCTTCATTGTTATTTGGTACAACGTTTCGGCCGATATAGCCCTCCGGCCTTCTTCAGGTATTTCTTGTACGGACTCGGGTAAACTTCTCGGACTCGGGAACCTTCTTTCGAACTTCGGGACCTTTTGTCGTGATTCGGAGCCAATCACAACGGAAACTTTCGACGCCTAACCCTTAATTTTAGTGCCACGGGGGTATCCTGTTTCTCATTCGTCTATCATAGCTGCGGGTGGAGTTGTGTTAACTAATTATTTTTCTAAACTGCTTTCACTCAGTGATGAAATTCGGGTTCAAACTCCTTACGCGCCGTATTTGGTTAGGCGGAAATGAGAAACAGGAATACTACCGTGGATAAATAAAAGGGTTAGGTTCAAAGTTCCGTGAACGGCTTCCCGAATAACGGACAAGACAGTTCCCGAGTTCCGAAAAGAAGGTTCCCGAGCGCGTAGTAAAGGTTCCCGAAGTCCTGAAAGAAATCCCGAAGAAGGCCCGGGAAGGGTATAATCGGCCGAAACGTTGTACAAATAACAATGAAGATGGGACAATAGCTTCGGCAATAAACGAGATAATACTAATTTCAAGCCTCAATTCAACACATTCAGAGAAATAGGTTGATGTCCTTGTCGGGTGTTTGTTTCCACGATTGTTAGAATTACAACACGCAGCTTCATGCGGCCCAGCCCATCTTATGCTTATTCTCCAGTGCCTCGTTAGGGTCCAAGGGGTGCAGTCATACAGGCAGTACATTGATACAACTACAGCTGGAAGGAATTGTCGTTTTAAATTAAGTGAGTATGGATTTCCATATGAATGATAATCTATTATTGCATACCAATGTCTTCCCTATTTGTGCATTAACATATATATTTGGGTTCATACTTAACTTTTCCCAAGGGTATGTTTCACGCTAATGTGAAATGTAAATAATTCCTTGGCTAAGGATTAAATCATTCGTGTGTGATTTCAGCTGAGACGATAACTATTGAAATATGATTAAAATATATGTAATAGAAGCGGTGTGTAATGTTAAGGTCAGGGGCAAATGGACTCTGTCGCCCCGGTTCAAATCCTGGATGTGGTAATTGGCATTTCACTTAGCACTAATACCCTGGTGAAAGGTATGAATTCTAGCTCTTCTCCAGACTATGGGTAAAATTCAGGGCAGACTGGTCTTTAACCATTGGCTAGGTAATCCAGTCCTTAGGAGAAAGGAAATACTCTGAGATTCAAACCTTGTTTGAACTCCGCTTAAGAAATTGACCTCGGTGTCGTATCCTGTTCTCGTGCGGAGGAGTTTGGTAAAACATATATATTGTATAAAGTTATTTCATTAAGTTATCGTTTTTGATGCTATAATTGTTGTTTACGTACTAATTATATTTTAGTTAGTTACTAGCACTGCTGCGGATATACACAGTTGATATGAATTAGTTTATTAAAACGTTGATATGTTATAAAAGAGCGTAGTTGCATCTCACCACACACGATTCTCTCTCTCTCTGCTCTCGTCTCTCTTCTCTCTCCTCATTTTCCTCTCTCTTCTTCTCTATTCCCCCCTCTTCTCAACTACTTCATCTCGCCCTCTGTCTGTCTGTCTCTCTCTCTCTCTAACTACACTCATATGAACATTACACATCTCTCGTCTCTCTCTTTCTGTTCTCTCTCTTTCCTCACACACAACACATTAGTACGTCACATCTCTCTCTCTCTTTATACCTCTCTCCTCTCTTCCCTGTCTCGTCCCTCTCTCTCTCTTTCACACTCCACACACCATGTACAGCCATGCACAACAACACTCTCTCTCTCTCTCTATCTCCCTCTCTGCTCACAGCCACACACACACTCTCTCTTCCCTCTCTCTCTTCTCTGCTCCCTCTCTCTCTCTTACCCCTCTCTCTACTCCTCTTTTCTCCTCATCGTTCTCTCTCTTTCCCCTCTCTCGGTCCTCTCACCATTCGAACACACACACATCACACACTCGTCTCTCTCTGCTCGTCTCTCTACACACAACACACAGCATCACTACATCAATTACCTCTCGTCTTTTCTCTCTCACTCTCCTCTCCTCTCTCCTGTCTCTCGACACTCTCTCTCACGCTTTCTCTCCTCTTCTCACACCACGTCACGACAGCACTTCTCTCTACTATTGATTTCACATGCTCCTCTTATTCTATCTCTGCTCTCTCCATTAAACATCTCTCTCTCTCTCGATCTACTCTCTAACTTGCTCTATCGTCTCTCTCCTCCTCTCACCTCGATGATTCCTTAAAAGTCAAAGATAAACTGATTTATCTGCAATTCTGACATTTTTAACAGTTTCTTACCTTTTAACATACTTCAACTTTCTGCTTGGATTTCATATTCCTGATCCTTTTTCAGATTTTTCTTCTTCTTCTTTCAATTTCGCTTTCTTGTCTTCTCTCTGTATTTTTCTTACTTTCTTCTTTTTATTTCTCACTTTCCTTTTCTTTCACTTCTTTATTATTCTAATCTGAATGAGCTATATTGCGCATTAGTTTCATTATGGTAAAAAGTATAATTTCCGTCTCTCTCGTCTTCTTCTCTCTCCTCTCCTTCCTCTCCACCATGTCTCTCCTATCCTCTCTCTCTCCTCGTCTCTCTCTCTCTCCCGTTTAGGCCAGAGTTTTCTCCTCGTTCTGCTTCCCCTCTCTCTTTTCTCTAGTACTACTACTATAGGGTGGTCCTTCTTGCTACTCACGCCGGGACAGCCAGCTTCTGTTAAATATTACATAGGCCTTGACCAATCTCCCACTGGGTGTGCTACCCAGCATCTCAATGACGAGTTTTAAAAAGAAAAATTGACAACCTTTACACTTCTAAGTGGAACTGACACTTGTTATTGTGTAGTTCCACCAACAACAGTAGGAAAACCTTGGATGAATAGTCTTCAACGGAAATTTGTGTGGCATACTTTTTAAAAATCAAATGATGTAAGCCCATGATAGATTAGTAGGAGTGCGCGGTTATCGTGATGTATTTCGTTCGTAGGAAATAACGTGATGAGATGTGACTCGGAGTTCAACATTCCTGACAAGCGCTGTCTGCATTTTTCATATAGTTCTACAATGTCTTGGGAAAGTATAAAGCAACTATCTCGCCTCACTATGGGTTATAGTAGGCGTACAGACTAAGCTTGATCTGCTTTGGTTTTGGCACACGACGGTCTAAGGAAAGAGAAAATGAATTTCAAACTATCAAACCAAAGCTGCTGTTAGAAAAATTTGGCCTTGCACCGCTTGGGTATATATATATATATTATATATATATATTAGATATTATTATATATATATATTAATATATTCATTGGAAAAGTTTTTAGTCCACTTTTCATGTGCAGTAGCATAAGTATATTAATTTAATGACCAAAAGAGCTCATATACTCGTAAAATATTAGAGCATTTAATGGTTGTTGAAAAGTTTTTTTCTCTTAGACGCGTTTTTGGGTGTTCAAGGTACACACATACATGACACACCACAGCACAACAACACTTGTGGTTCTGAATACACATACTCTTATTATTTATAATTATATAATATATTATATATATATATGTGTGTGTGTGTGTGTGTGGAGAAACGTAGCAAACCGGGATGTTATGGAAACTTGATGTTATGCGACAGTGCGAAATTACGTTCGGTTCATTATTAGACCATCTTCAGGACTTTGATATATAGTTCTTACTCCACAACGATGGAAAGTTCCCTCAATAAGGTAAGAACTATACTCAGTCTGAAGAGGTCTAATAAGAGACCGAAAGTTGACCGTCGACAATAAACATTCAGTTTCCATAACCATCCGTTGTTGTCCTACTTTTCTCCAACATGACTGTCGGATTAACCTCTCAATTTTACCATATATATATATAATATATATATATATATATATTATATATATATTAGTATATAACTATAAAACCTTTTGGTGGATTCATACATCATAATTACAACCGAAATATTAAAAAAGATGAAAACATGGTTAAAAGGATTTAGCAAAAACTCGTCATACAAGACACTGTCAGTTGGAGTTCAACCATAACACACACGAACAGCACACATATTGATGATCACATAATATATAGTGTTTTTTTGTGTGTGTGTGTGTGTGTGTGTGTGTTGTTGAATGCTCATACTGACAGTTCTTGTAGTGACGGAGTTTTTGTAAATCCTTTCTACCAACCGTTTGTGTCATCTTTTTAATATTCGGTTGTAATTGGGTGCATGAATCCACCAAACGGGGCGAGTTACTTCTCAGTCCGGGTATGAGAAGCGTTCGGCTAGAACCACCACGAGGTTTCCTAGTTCGAACCGGTGCTTCGGCCAACTCAGCGTTGAGTAGCGCGGGGTATTGTGCGGTAAAGCTAAGAGTGTTGATGGTGAGGTGTCGGTCGCTCCCGCTCAGACGCTAAAAATAATCTCCTTTGTCTAGCGGCTTAGGGAAAGGGGATATGCACTCCTCACTGATGTTGGCTGTAACCGCGTGATACTTTAGGGCCGGCCCGCGACTTTGACTTACTATTATATATATATATATATACTACAATATACTAAGACAAAACGTAACCCGTACAAAAAATCGAGAGATCTTTTAGGCGGTCGGGGTGATAGTCCTTTTTTTGTCGGCCCATGCGCGTAGGGTTCTTCGGTGAAGGCTCCATGGGAGTTTTTTTTTTCTAATCTCTACATTTTATTTTTCGTTTATTTTTAATTCCCACATAGTACCTATCAAGCAATGAATAAACACCGAAATACGTTTTCGCGGCTAGGAATAGTCAACTAACGGTTGATATGCCGTAAAAACCACAATCAGCGACCACATACAAACAAATCAGCAAAACAGTAAGTTATGCAATGTAGATAGATAGATAGATAGATAGATAGAATGACTTGATTCGGCATTAATTGACCCGATAAGGTAATATGCGTTAAACACAAAACAACTGAACCAAGACAACACATACATAAGCTGATACATAGATTCATACATCAGGGATACCCCCGCAGGCTCCTGCACACCATTCCAACCCTCACACAACCACAACAGACTGAGATAGATACTATAATAAAGAGACGTGAGTATAGATATGATATGATAGATAGATAGATAGTATAGCTTAGATAATGACCAGATCGGAGATAGATAGATTAGATTAGACTAAAGTAGATAGCTAGATAGGTAGATAGATTAGATAGATAGATATATAACGGGCGGGAGTAGATAGATAGATAGATGAGATACGATAAGAATGACATAGAGATAGAACTAGATGGATAGAAGGGAGAGAGAGAGAGAGAGAGGAAGAAGAATAGAAAGGAAAGAAAGAGAGAGATTCGATAGATAGACTAATGAGACAGGACTAAGATAGATAGATAGATAGATAGGAGTGATAGATAGGATCTGATAGATAGATAGATAGATAGATAATGAACGAGACATAAAGATAACGATAGATATAGATAGATGAATCAATGATTAGATAGAATGATACGAGATGATAATGCACTTGATTTCGGCCTTAAATGCACAGAACGGGTTAATATGCGTTAAACAAAAACTAACACAAACCATACAATATCATACATACATACACACCCACCTTGTCTTCGTACACGCCTGCACACATCCATCACAGTCCCTCCCTCCACATACACGCACTACATCCCCCTACACAGAAAATACTCGTGCCACAAACTGAATTGGCTGAAATAGAATAAAAGGCGTTTCTCGCAAATCCACACTGGTTCCCTAAAAAATCAAAATTAAATAAGTAATATGATTCCGGACGGTATCAACAACTAACCACTTATTGAATTTTGGGATTGGGTAGGACAGCAACAGAATGTCCATTTTTCTAACCCATGAAGAAAAAAAGAAAAAAGAATACAAGAACAAGTAGGTAGCGAGACAAATCCTTGAGCTAGCCCACGCAGAAAACACATTCCAAACGTGTATTAAACACAAACAGGTGTATACAAATAACGAGAAAGAATAAAAAAGAACGTGATTGAGAAAGATTTCAGGATTCCATATCTTTTAAGGATTGAGCCCATCGTTAATCTCGTAAATCTATAACTTCTTTTCCATTAAAGAACAAAAAAGAAAGAACAATTCGTTTAAAAAAGCGCAATTCAATTGAATCGATTGAAAATAGCAAAAAAAGAAGTATTGGGCCGGGAGGGGGGATAGATTGATATTTATCATTGACTCGGAACTCTGTTGTCGAAGATCACCCATGACGGTGGACTCTCTGTCGGTGTTGTACTCCTTATATGAATTAATTAGTCGAATAAGCACAGTCTGTTAGATAATAGATAGATAGATGATGATGATAGATAATGAACAGCGAGATGATAATAAAGAGACTGTNATACGCATGAAACATGGAACTTTTGGACTAAAGTGTAAGTAGAAAAGAAGTAAAACAAACAGGATTGATTGTTGTTCTATTTCCTACGTGTGGTGCAAAAAATAGGATATGTTTTAAGTCAAGGATTCAATGCAGACAAGAAAAGAACCCAAATCTGCTCTAACATCACCCACCCCCTTCCCTCCCCCAGGACAGGGAGTGGGTGGAAAAGGCAAGAGATAGAGTCATACTTTTCTCCGGGGCATTGGCACGAAGGTCAATATACTATATATATATATATTATATATAATATATATAGTATTATATATATATATATAAGAGAGTTTTATAATTTGCTTGAAGCATTTGTGTATATATTGGTTTGGAGGTTGATTTTGAAGGGCTGTCACAATGCAGGTGTAAAGAAAAATAATAAGGTAACAATGGTGTTGTGTGTAACCTGTATTTTATTCTTGAATTTTCGAGATAAAAATTCTTTTTCAGAAAGAAACACTGGAAACTGAAGTCGTCTTGTTATGGTATTTCTAGTTAAATGAAATTTTTTTAATTTTTAATTTTAATTTTTTTTTAACTAGAAATGCCATAACAACTACGACTTCAGTTTCCAGTGATCTTCTGAAAAAGAGATTTTATCTCGAAAATTCAAGAATAAAATACAGGTTAACACACACACACACACACACACACACACACACACAACACAACCATATATATATATATATATATATATATATATTATATATATATGGTAGGATAACTGAGAAGCGTCCAGCGCAAATAGATAAAATAAAAAGTTGGTTAAATGCCTGAACATTGCCAGAAAAAATAAAGAAATTAAGGAACAAGTGACATTTGTGCCAATCGTTTTTATGGAAGTACTGGGAACGGACAATGTTGTTGAAGACATCAGAAGTATGAGAAGAAGGAGGGTTTTGAGGAGACTTGTTTATCAACTTAATTTCTCCTTGTGTTTAATGGTGGAGTCGTCTTTATGTTGTAGTGGTTACGTACTAGACTGCGGCATCTTAATAAACGAATTTGAATTTCAGTCGGCGTTATTACGTTCACTTTTCGGACCAATACCCTTGAAACCTCATCCCCCAGCTAATGGTTTTTGAATAAGTACCACTAGTGTTCTTCTAGAAGGGATGGCTTTCGCATTAAATAACCCACGAAGATTGATATACCATTTAGACAAAGAAACCAAACGAAACGCTTAGTGTTAAAACTCGCGTGAATCCAGAAACAACAACAACAACAAACAACAAGACAATAACAACACAACGAACAATAATAATAATAATAATAATAAATAATAATAATAATAATAATAATAATGTGGGACTTTGTGGTTTCCAGCAGATCACAGGGGTTGAAGCTGAAGGAAATGAGAAAGATTGATAAATACTTGGACCTTGCCAGAGAATGAAAAAGCCGTGGAAATTGAGAGTGAAAGTGATACAATTGTAGTTGGTGCACTTGAACGGTCCCAATAAACTTGGAAAAAAGACTGGAGGATCTGGAAATAAGAGGAAGAATTGAAGACCACCCAGACTACTGCAGCTGTTGCAATCGGCTAGAATATTTAAAAGAGTCCTGGAAGACCTGAGGAGACTTGTTGTCACTGATCCTCCAGTGAAATACCATCAGCTCACGCTGATGTGAAAAACCGCAAAGAGGATTGAAAATAATAATAATAATAATAATCAAAAAATAAAAAATAAAAAAATAAACAAAGATCTGGACTTGCCAGAGACTAAAAAAGTTATGGAATATGAAAGTGAAGGTGATATCAATTGTAGTTGGTTGCGCTTGAACAGTCCCAAAAGGATTGGAAAAGGGTCTGGATGTTTTGGAATCAGAGGAAGTGTTGAAACCATTCGAACACTGCACTACTGCAATCTGCCAGAATACTCAGAAGAGTCCTGGAGACCTAAGGAGACTTGCTGTCACTCAGAATCCAGCGAAAGACCATCAGCTAATGCCGATGTCAGAACTCAAAAGGAGCAAATAATAATAATAATAATATTAATAATAATAAATAATATGGGGATTATGAGGGTGAAAGTGATACCAATTGTAAATGGTGCCGCTTTTGGAACGGTACGCAAGAGTTAGAAGACAGACTAGCGGAATTGGAAATCGGTGGAAGAATCGAGACGCATGCCAAACACCAGCATTATAAGAATCGGCTAGAATACTTAGAAGAGACTTGTTGTCACTCCAGTGAAGGACCATAGCTTACGCTTGTGTGAAAAACTCGCAAGAAGGGAAACAATAATAATATTTATAATAATAATGAGAAGAATTTTCTTTTATTTCTATACATGAGTATGTTTCTTTTTCTTCTGGTATTTAAAAAAAACCAATTTATATTCGGATCAATTCATTGTCATCTACTTTCGTGATGTCTTTAAGATCATAAACATACTCTTTACTTAGTATAGCAATTCTTCTTCTTATCTAACCAACACCAGCTAAAAATAAAGTATGGCCGTTTTCTATGTGGCAATGAATTGTTGGTCTCTCAACCGGAACTGACCACTGACCATGACCTTTTCATGCAATTAAAAAAGCAATAAGGTAGGGCAAAGCCATTTATTGTCGACCCGTAAACAAAAGATGAATAAACGAGCCCAGCACCCCTTTTTCATTTTCCTCCTCTCTTTTTGACTCTCCCTTATATATTGCCATTTTATTGGGTAACGTTGCTAATTACTACATTATTTATTACACTTTGAAACGACTACAATTGGCGCAAGATTTTTGTAACTTGTAACAGAATGAGATAAAAGAAAAATCAAATCAATGGCAAAGGTATTTACAGCCTGTCGACTAAGGCTTTAGAATACACCTATGCAAGAGGGGTAAGATTCCCCAATAGGACCACCTGTTGACCATGGGTGGCGACCCGTGATGCTTTAGGACGAATCCTTGTTTCGTTAAAATGAAAATCTTTCTGTTTTAAATACTGATATTGCTAAATTTTCTAACCAATTTCACCAGGTTACGAAAAACGAGGATTTTTGGTGCATTTTAGCAAACGATCTTTGATGCTATTTCCTTGTCGTGTAACAGCGTTCAACTGGTTTTTTTAGGGAAATGTTACTTTAACGTAGTAATTAACAATAATTGTGGGGTAAGTAATTGTTGTGATGTTAGTTCAACAGTAAAACAAGAAGTCAAGTCGAGGTAGGGTAAAATGAGACAAGTGTATTTACAATAAGGTACAAGAACAGCTATCTTGCCGCTAAACGGTAACAGTACAACCTTTTCACTCGGTGTCTCACCATTTATAGTGAGAACCGGTGTATATTCTCCACTGTAGGAACGGCCGGTACAACAGTAATTAAATCAGTTTGGAAGTTAAGACGCAGGTACTGAAATAGGCTACTAGTTATGTGTCTATTTTTTGTGAAGTGGAAATAAAACTAGTTCACTGTGCGATGGTTGGTGTGTAGGGTTGGGGATCAGGTTAATGAGAGCATAGAAGGTGGTCAGTTAGAATAGATAAAATGAATTAATTTCATAGAAGGGGCAAACTTAAAGTGAACGGATTCTGTAGAAGGTAAATCAGATTGAAACTGGGAGAAAACCAAAAATTCAGTAGGGTGGATGGGCTTTTTCAATTGGCTCACTCGATTTAAGAGGTAGAGTTTTTGTAGTTTTAATCGTGGCAAAATGTTCAAACTAGTAGCACGTAGCTTTCAGGGCGGCGATCTGAAAATGTCGGATTCAGGTCGGGGTTGCTATCGGAGCCAATATGATGCACGAATGAAATATCATAACAAGAATTCAAATTGAAAATATCCCCCATCACTACCGACACCTCCAATATGTTGCTTTTTACCTAATAATTAAGTTGTAACAGTGATAATATTTTAAAAGATTGACATCTATTTCCTCAAAGTTTTGAAGAAAAATATTTTGTGTGGTGATTCTTTCTGTTAATTTGCAACTTTCGCAAGTCATGTTTATAAAACTCCCAGTGAAGAACGAACTCGCGTCTTCAATTTTAAAGAGTGATCAGCTAAAAAAAAATTTCCCACAACGAATATTTTGTTCATAGCATTCATATCAAGATTTGAACTGTGTACATAATTTCATAGTAAACCTTTGATTGCGGGTTCAATACTAACTTGATGTTCTGCAAACATCGCTTTAAGCTTTAAGCATTATTGAATGAACAGTAATCATTCATTTTCTCTGTCCTCCTAACCATTACAAATGTTGGACGAACATTTTTACGCTCTGATTATTAATCGGTGTTCTGCTCTGATGGTTCATCTGTATTTTCTTTTCTTTTCTTTTCTTTTTATCAAAAAGGAAATTTTCAGAGCGTATCAAATAAGGAATAAATACTTTCCTACCAACCACCATTAGTTAATCCTCATATTATTATTGGGGTGACTATTTCAGACACTAGTTTTTAACTGGTGGTTTTTTTTTATTGAGTCTTCAGGAATCTATGTTATTAATACTAGCAAATAATATGCACCCTCCGGGTGCAAGTATTTAAGTTTTAATGTAATGAAATATCATATTAAATTAGAAAGTCTAATAAGAATGCAGATAAAAGATTTGAAACAGAGTGGGGGTATAATAGAAAATAGAAATGAAACTTACTCTTCCATCACTCCCGTCTTTCATTGCTGAATTTTACTTATTTACAATTTAGTTAAATTAGGAAATAAAGATAAAATGACAGTTATTTTTTCTTGTTAAATGGATTTCCTTTAAGATTCATTGAAGAGATTTTTGCTTATATTCATTTAAAATAAACCAAAACAGTTAGAAATCAATAATACTAAGCACATAATTTAATAAAATCACATTTTTAATATCAAATGCAAATTAGGCCTTCCCATTCTCACTGCAAACCGCTATTTTTTGTATATATAAATACAATAGCATGTTATTTGTAAGTAGATATGGACAACACTAATAAAAAGGTGAAGAAATTTTATTAATAATTGAGGTTTAAATATAAATAAAATCATGGAGAATGTGATGTAAATAACTATGTTAATTGTGACTCGATTAGTAATATAGTTTCGGTTACAGACAGAAAAACACACAATCTCCATTATAATAAGATATCACTCCTTGAGAGTTTTTTCTTACTTAGCGTTACCTGGTAGTCTTTCATTGGAGTCTGAGTGACAGCAAATCACCTCAGGTCTCGAGAACTTTTCTGAGAACTCTTCTATTATAGACGTGGCTGTCCAAGAAAATCTTAAATAAAGCAATAACTTGGAAAACAACAGAACTTCGTATGTGAGTTGCGAAAACTGAGGAATATGATGAATATATGAATGCATTAACGCATTAGGTTTGGTTTGGTTTAATGGCATATTAACCCTGTGGGTTATTTAATGCCAACTCTATAAAACTTATAAAATCAGCATAATATAATAATTCTAACAATAATATAACGAGTAATATAACAGCAAATAATAAATAATAAATATTTAGCATAACACTTAATATATATATATATATATATATATATATATATATATAATATAATATATGGTGTGTGTGTGTGTGTGTGCTATGGGTAATTTATCACGCACGCATGAACTCTTCCAACTATATAGCAGCAGGTTCTGCACTAAGCGAGAGTTAATATTTCAGCGGATAGCTGATAAGACAGCCTCGCAAGTTACCGTTTCATTTGTATATGTTTGTACTCGCTTTCTTCGCCCCCCCCCCCTCTGTCTCTCTGCCTCTGTCCCCACACAGTCTGTATCTGTTATTTTCCTATACCTTGTCCATAATGGCTTTTATATAACAGCGCCATTTGCATTGCTAATTTTGTGTGGGGTTGGCTGGGTGAAAGACTGTTTTTTTTTCTTTCATGTATTTCTTTCTTTATCGGGTTTTGTTAAAATACCCCCTCCCCCAAATATTACAAGTGTTAGAAATTTGGTGTGTGGGTGGATGATTCAGGGTCCCTCCGGCCATCCCGGCTGCTACGGTCCTGTACAATCGGTTCTTATGGTGTTGTTCTAAACCGCCATTAAAAATAATTAAGTTTCTCTCTTCAAATGTCCTCTAGTAGTAGTAATTGGAGTAGTAGTATCATTTCTATAGTTTTCTTTGCAGTTATATAAACTACTACTACTACTACTACTACTACTACTACTACTAATAATAATAATAATGATAATGATAATAATAATGAAAGTAATCATGAGTGTATTTACGCTGGCGACTGGAATAGTGAGTTAAGAAGACATAATCAAGAATTAAGTTTTTTTTCCATAAGTTTATGAGTTGACTACTACTACTACTACTATATTATTACTACATCATCATATCATCAATCATCATCTTCTTCTTCTTCTCTTCTCATTTTCTTTCTTCTTCTCTTCTTCTTCTTCTTCTTCTTTCTTCTCTTCTTCTTCTTTCTTCTTCTTTTCTTCTTCTTCTTCTTCTTCTTCTTCTTTTCTCACTTCTTCTTCTTCTTCTTCTTCTTCTTCTTCTTCTTCTTCTAACTTTTCTTTCTCACTTTTTCTTCTTCTTCTTCTTCTCTTCTTCTTCTTCTTCTTCTTCTTCTTCTTCTTCTTCTTCTTCCACTGCTGCAGCGACTGAATAAAAGAATAAGTCAACAACCGAGTCTAAAAAGGTCTATTAAAAATTAATAGAGAATGACGAATAATTCTAGCAGCGCCACTTGGCCGAGAACATATAATAATAGCCACATACTATCACTACGCTACAATGAAGACGGAGACATCTCCACCCTAGACGATAAGTCCCTGAAATTAGTAAACCAGTTCACATACCTAGGTAGTAATGTTGTAAATCGTCGTTTTTTGGACGGTTAGTGCAGCGTTAGATTTTTAATTCAAAGTCGTTGAAATTCAAAATTTGCAGAGTTAGGTGATTGGCGTGAAATGACCTTTGGGTAACTTTCTTTCCGGTTACACAGACTGTGGGAAAGAAAGCTCAATTTAGCTTAGTTAGTTAAGCAGGAGATGCTATAATGTAAACATCGACTCCACTTCATTCTGTGTGCGGTTGAGAAAGTTCTGTTTCTGAATATAAATGTAATCACTAAAATATACAAGCCTTGCGTTGTCCCACGTGAACTAATGTCAACCTTGGCAAACCAGCATCTTGAAGCTAAAGACACAGAATTTAGAATAAATGTCTCAGGTACACAAGAAACAGACAACAGAAAATAAGAAATACCGTAAAATATAAATAACCTACCAATCCATAAACGAATCAATCAACCAATCAACAAAAGAACGAACGAACCAACCAACGTTGTGATGTAAGCACGTACCGGTTTTACTCCATTCATGCGGTTGAAGGATCCTAGCTTAAAAGAAATTCTGGTTCTGACTTAATAAAAAAATGTGACTGTACTAAAATACATGCAGTGGTTGTTTCTCTTGTGAACTAATGGCGGTCTTGGCGAAAGCAGAACGAGACAGCCAACAAAATACAGTAATGTAATATATTGCCTGATCGGTCGGTTTCACCTGAGGACTGGCCTACACGCACGAAGTGTGTAGGTGTCAAGTGCAGGCTGGAAACAGACACAGAATGTGGCCTTGAACTGACCTTTGGCACCTGGAAATGCAGGTGTACATTTGACACTGTTTAGGCGCAGATAATTTGTAGGCGTAGCCCATAAACAATGAAAAAAGGCTGCGTGGGCGAAGAGGTGTGTCTACAGAAAAAACTGCGTCGGCGTCAAGATGAAATAGGCGTGACACCAGGAGTTAGACTACAATAAAAAAAGACCGTGGAAATCGATTTGGCAGACAAAGATCAGGTTCGAGATCGCTTGAAGACAACTCCCGAAGGCTCCACGTTTGCTTAACCCCTTCTAACGACGCTCAGTCTGTACACAACCGAGGAAATAAAGATATCATTCTTATATTTTCACAAATACAAGTGTTCCTTGACGGGTCGAGTGTGTAACAGTAAGAAGAAATGCACCAACTGCAGACTTATAACAAAACATAAGTTAGAATAAATGTCTCAGGTACACAGAAGATAAAAAAATACCGTAAAGTCTAAATATATATATATATTTACCAACCCCTCCGCACGAGCAGGATGCGACACAAGGTCAATTTCTTAAGCGGAGTTCAACAGGTTTGAATTCAGAGTTTTCCTTCTCCTAGACCGATTGCCTAACCAAGGTTAAAGAACCCAGTCTGCCCTACTATTTACCCATAGCTGGAGGTAGAGTAGGATTCATACCTTTCCCAAGGGTATTAGCGGTAAGTGAAATGCAATTAGCACGTCCGGGATTTGAACTCGGGGCGACGAGTCCATTCCCCATGACTTTAACCATTACACCACTCGCTCCTACCATTATGTCTAAATAACCTACCAAACAATAAACGAATAGACCAACCAACAATCAACAAACCAATCAACCAATCAACGAACGAACGAACGAACCAACCCACAAACCAACCAACCAATCAAACAACTGACATCCTTTCACAAAGTTAGAGCAACACTTATTTTCTTAACTTTTGAAAATCTAACCCGAAATGCTTTTAAGTGTCGACTACAGTTGACTGATTGCTGATGCAATAAAGAGATGAAGAAACCTCAAAGACACTTCAAAGAGTTCCTTAACATTGTGCCAAAAGATGGAATTGGTAACTTTTGTCTCAGCCTCATACTAAAGACAGCATGAATACTGATGGAGACATCTAAAAACCTTGTATCCCGTAGCGCTAAGCAAAGAAATAGTGTGTGTGTGTGTGTGTGTGTGTGTGTGTTGTGTGTGTGTGTGTGTGTGCGTGCATATATATATGTGTGTGTGTGTGTGTGTGTATGTATATATGTATGTATATATATGTATCTATGTATATATATATATGTATATGTATATGTGTATATATATATATGCGTGTTTGTGTGTGTATATGTATATATAATATATTGTATATATATATGTATGCTATGTATATATGTGTATGTATAATATATATATAATATATATATATATATATATATATATATATAAAACTCGCACGCATATACGGTCCTACTTATGCACACACGTAGCCTATCGCAGCTGTTGTCATGTTATCAGTTGTTTTCTAGTCCATCTTGAATATTGTGGAGGCGCTCTTATCGTTAGGGTTATCGTCATAGAAAAGACAATCGGCGAATCTGGTTTCAATCCTAGACAAGGCTGTTTGCATTTCTATTTCTGGGAAAAGGCATGGACCCATTTTTCTCCCCCACCCTAGCTATGAATGAATTGTAGAGCAGACTAGGTTCCTTACCCTTGCTACAGCAACCAGTATGGGAGAAGGAAACTCTGAATTCAAACCAGGGATGGTAAGGCGTAAAACAAAACAAACAACAGATCCGCTTAAAAATTGACCTTGTGGCACATCTTACCCGTGGCGCTAGGGGTGGGGCTGGGTAAACACATACATTGGTATCGTTAAGTGCTATAATTTGTTGAGTAATTGGGTCACAGGTGTTTGAGGAACAATGGCCCGACATACATACATTAAATGAATATATATATATATATATATATATATATATATAATATATATATATAAGCAAAGAAAGTTGTTGACATTACCTGATTTTTCCCATAAGAAATAAGCTCAAGCCCCAACCAGTGGTAGAATTGAAGATTGGCTGAAGTATTTACTATCTGAACAATTAACACACAATTCCTTTGGTTGATGGGCAAAGAAGATATCATTTATTGATACTCTGTTTAGAAGTTGCATTGCAATTGACGCATAATCATTTTAGTGGAACAGTAGATAGATTAATCTAGGGGTTTTCAAACTAGGGGTCCCGATCCTCCTGTTGGTTTCGAAATAAATGAATTGAGTTTGTCTTTGATTTATTCATTTCATATGATCAATTTCAGAAAACTACTTTAATTTCAAAAAGGATAAAAATAGCTGGGAAGTAAGTGGAATTCTTTTTTAATGATTTCATCTGTTATCTATTGCCAGTTCACATAGTGGATATGCGAACTTTATATTATAATTAAATTTAATGGGACGCGTGTACTTTCTGTTATACTTAGGTTTAATGGGTCGGGGGACTTTCAATCATGCTAAGCTTTAATGGGTCACTGGGACTTTCTATTATACTTCAGTTTCATGGGTCGTCCGGATATTCTAATATACTTAGGTTTAATGGGTAACGCGGACTTTCTATTATACATTAGTTTAATGTGTGGCGCGGACTTTCTATTAGAATTAGGTTTAATGGGTCACACGGACTATCTTTTATGCTTAGGTTTAATGGGTCACACGAACTTTCTTTTATACTTTGGTTTAATGTGTGGCGTGGACTTTCTGTTATACTTAGGTTTAATGGGACGCGTGGACGACTTTCAAGTACACTTAGGTTTAATGGGTCGCAATTCAAATTGTTTCTTTCTAGCTGTAGGTCGCAGTATAAATGTTCGAAAAACACTGCATTAAACTATGTGCAAAAAAAAAAAAAAAAAAAAAGCACAACAAACTTTATTTTAATAGAAATCTTAAACTAAATGATAATTTGTCATCGTATCGGTGTTTTAGGTCATATCTATCTATCTATCTATCTATCTATCATCTATCTATCTATCTATCTATCTATCTATCTATGTCTATTCATATCTATCTATCTATGTCTATCCATATCTATCTATTTATCTATGTCTATTCATATCTATCTATATATATCAATCTATGTCTATGTCTATTCATATCTATCTATCTATCTATCTATCTATGTCTATTCATATCTATCTATTTGTCTATCTATCTATCTATCTATCTATCTATGTTTATTCATATCTATCTATCTATATCAATCTATGTCTATGTCTATTCATATCTATCTATCTATCTATGGCTATTCATATCTATCTATCTATCTATCTATCTATCTATCTATCTATCTATCTAAGGCTATTCATATCTATGGCTATTCATATCTATCTATCTATCTATCTATCTATCTATGTCTATTCATATCTATATATGTCTATTCATATTTCTCTCTCTCTCTCTCAATCACTCTCTCTCTCTCTCTCTCTCTCTCTCTCTATATATAATATATATATATATATATATATATATATATATACATTTGATAAAAAGACCGAAACACATGTGTAAGTGATATCGATTTAAAGTGATATCGATAAAATTCATTTTTATCCATCTACATTTCTTTTCTTTACTCATTTTTCCTCATATATATATATATATATATCAATCTATCTATGTTTATTCATATCTAGTCTAAATTATATACAAAGTTATGCAATGCATTTACACACTAACTATGGTCAGTGAGTTAGTCCCGTTGATCATCCCTAGCGATTTTGGTTCTCACTTTGTGCCAAAACAAAAGAAAGCTTAGAAAAAAACTACACACTAGTACACCTACTTGTACACGTGTTTGTGAGGGTCCATATCTATCTATGACAATATCGTTTTTTTTCTTCTCATGAGTTAGAATTTCACATGAAAACTGTCCTGTCGTGGTGTAATGGTTAGCAAGCTAGTCTCGCAAACCCATTACTACTGAAAAGCGAGTTCGATACCTGCAAGATGCCTAATACTTACCTTCTCTGTCAAATCCTATCCATGGTAAACAGGTGAGGTAAATCTTTTTTTTTTTTTTTTTTGGTGGGGGGTAGCACAATAATAAATGTATTTTCAAATGGAATGTTGCAATCCAAAGTAGTAGTAAATTTGATAGAGGGAGTCTATCCCTTTTCCTTTAGCGCTAGACCAAGGAGATTGCTTTGCCTTGGTGGAGTGCCACACCTGTCGTCAGCTCCCAGATGCTTTTTGATCTGGCTGATATCGACAAGAGGCCACTCCGTTGACTTACAAAAAAAACCCTGATTGTTGCTGAAACCCCCCACTTCCCCCCGAAAAAAGGGGGTAGGGTGACCAAAAAGGAATTTTTTTTAAAATACAGGACCGATAATGTGAGATTGATAAGGATTTGACCTTGTAGGTCAAACGATTTGGCGCCAGGTCATTTCCTTGTTGAAGGAAGAAGATATTTCTTTTTAGATAACTGAAGGTATTTTATATATAGAATCATCAGGAAGCACGCGGTATAATAGTTAAAGTCATGAGAAATGGACTCGTCGCCCCGAGTTCAAATCCTGAACGTGGTAATTGCATTTCACTTAGCGCTAATACCCTTGGGAAGTAAATAAATAACAAAAGACCTAAAGATTTAGCATTATAGTCTATTTCAGGGATATATATATATATTCAATAGAATTTAATTGTTAAATATGTTTATCAATTAGTTTTCCATCAAAATAAAGCATAATCATTTAGTATTTCTTACATTTTTTATACAATTTCTTTACTTTTTTATAATTAAAAAATGTTAAAATCTTTTTTTTTAATGTGGAATGGCTATGGTTGACAAAAAAATAAGAGGAAAATGGATCTTTGGGTAAAAAAAGAGGTTGAGAACTACTCGTTTAATGGCATAAATCTTCATGGGTTATTTAATGCCAAATACATTCTTGTAGAAGAACAGTAGTGGCACTATTTAACCAATTTCTGTCAAATGAGGGTTCATAAATAATAGTGGGTATTTTATATTTTA
Source organism: Doryteuthis pealeii (assembly GCA_023376005.1). Classification (NCBI taxonomy): domain Eukaryota; kingdom Metazoa; phylum Mollusca; class Cephalopoda; order Myopsida; family Loliginidae; genus Doryteuthis; species Doryteuthis pealeii. The sequence goes on from CM042155.1 coordinate 443,150, forward strand.
TATTTTTCAGTTGTCGATTCTTATAGCCAAATTGTAATCTAATTATAATAGAGATTATGTATTGGTCTTTCTGTAACCGAAACTACGTCACCACCAATGTCACAATTTCCTTAGTTATTTACGTTATATTCTCAATGCTTATCAAATCATAATTAATCTTGATTAGCGTCTTATTTATTAACAATATCTCTATTAAGGTCTATATTAACATAGATTTGCCTCAAAACAGCCCCTATTATTAAGGCATTTGCCATGCATCCTACTTATGCAGGTGTGACACAAGGACATTTTTATGTGTGTCCTTTCATGAGCCGAGACTCATGGATGGTTGGTGCAAAACATGCGTTGATCCTGTCGGCATTCCCCTTCAAGGGAGGGGGGCTCAGGTACTGGGCAATAAACCCAGCCCTGTCCCTTTAAATCAAGGAGGCAGGTAAAGCCTGGGAGGATTGCACCCTGGGGTCAACTCTATTAATTTACATTAACAAACACAGGCCCCGAGGAGCCCATGTTATTAATATGTTTAAAATCCTGCAATGTGTGTTATATATCATTAAGAAATGAATGTTTACATAGTATATATATTTACCAACTCCTCCGCACGAGCAGGATGTGACACAAGGTCAATTTCTTAATCGGAGTTCAACAGGTTTAAATTCAGAGTTTTCCTTCTCCTAGACCGGTTGCCTAACCAAGGTTAAAGAGCCCAGTCTGCCCTACTATTTACCCATAGCTGGAGGGAGAGTAGGATTCATACCTTTCCCAAGGGTATTAGCGCAAAGTGAAATGCAGTTACCACATCTAGGATTTGAACTCGGGGCGACGAGTCCATTTCCCATGAATTTAACCATTACACCACGCGCTTCCTATGTTTACATAATATATGGTGTGAATAATTTGCATACTGGTTTTAGCAAAACCGTGTTTAATAAATAATTACTTGGTGTTATTGATAATTAACATATTGTTTTATTTTCAAACGTATTAATCCTATGTAAAATTTATATTGAAATCAATTAGAATAAAATGAAAATAAGTAATCTTTTTTATGTTCTTATTAAAATTTCATTAGTCATTTTAATTCAATATGATATTTAATTATATTGAAACTTAAGTGCTTGTGCTCGGAGTGTGCATATTTTTGCTGGTTGATTTAAATTTGTTTAGTAAAAGAATCAACAGGCTTGAATATTTGCTCGACCATAATTAATTTTGATTTATTACGTATTCTTTTTTAAACAGAATGAGTAGAACTAAAAATAAACTAATTCGTTTGTATAGAATAATAAACATATGAATCCATATTTCTATGTGAGTCAATCTAGTAGGTCAACTTGAGCTTTTACGACGACAAATCATAATTTATATGAACGAAAATAGATTAGATATGTGTACAATGCAAAGGACAAAATCAACTCTTGTGAAATGACGCAGCTAAAAAAAAGCTCACCACAGAATTTGAAAAAAATTAGTTGGTTAGATTTTACGGCATGTCAATCCTTGTTGGGTTATTTATTGGGTATTCAATTGTTTTTAAACTCATTTTTTTTTCAAATTTTATTTTTTGGAACTCATGTTTTTATATTTAACCCATAGATTGGACCCTTACTTGTACTTCCACTAAACAAGTGACAAATGGTTGGTTGGTTGGTTGGTTGGTTAGATTTTACAGCATGTCAACCCCTTGTTGGGTTATTTTATGCCGAAGACGTTTTGTTTTATTTTTTCTTGATGGGTACTTAATTTTTCTTTCTAAATTCAAATTTTAAATTTTAGATTTTCTGTCTAACCCAAAGAAAGGTATCCTAACATGTACTACCACTTCAGGACAGAGTGGACATGGGAGTATTGGTGATCAAGGGGTAGTTCACATTACCCAGAGCTCATAATTATAACTTCACTTGTTTCAAATGGTTGGTTGGTTGGATTTTTACGGCATGTCAACCCTTGTTGGCTTATTTTGTTGAAGACGTTTTTGTTTTATTCATTCTTGTTGAGTATTCAATTTTTTAATCATCTTTTTAAACACACTTTTAAAATTCATTTTTTATCTGTCTTATGACTTTTGTGTCAGACCATTACAACTAGGTTGGTTGGTTGGTGGTTGGATTTTACGGCATGTCAACCCTTCGGTTATTTTATGCCGAAGACATTTTTGTTTTATTTATTTTTGTTGGGTATTCAAATTAACAGGTATTACCACTTCAAAAAATTTACACATATACATATTTTTCTACCAAACTACCACTACGAATCCAAAAACTTAGCTGGCATTAAATACCTCTGAGGTTGATATGCCGTAAAACAAAAACCAAACTTTACTGATCGAGCAAAGAATCATTAGTTTGAACATAGCTTGACAATATCCCCCCCCCCAACGAACAATCTAAATATTTATAAGTGTCAATCCATGCATTTTCCCTATTATCATTATCAGTGGAATCCATCTTGTAATCCAATCCTTCCTCACATTTACAGAACGTTGTTTACTTTCAATTCAATGGCGGCCATCTTTAAAAAAGATCTTGTGTCACATTCCAAATCGAGAGTGAAGACATCAACTGACCGTCATCAGCTGACATTATCTTTCTGGTGGTCTGGCGACTTTTTTGTTGTTGTTGTTGTTGGGGGGGGTTGAGGAGTGCTTTTATCCAAAACCACTTAATCCTACTTTCGGCTAATCACTAGGACGATGGTGTAGAGCAACTTTTACCTACACCCCCTTCTCGTAGTACGAGGGTAATCCCAAAAAGAAAGCATGGTCTCCAGAGAATTTATATTTTTGCATTTCATCTTGGACGATTTGGACGGTCTCATTTTTAACCAGAGGTATTGCAAGATGATAACGGTCGGAAGATGAAGGAACAAGAGTATTAATATTTAGATTATACTTTATTTTGATAGAAACTAATTTATTACAAATAAACATATCTAAAAATTAAATTCCATTGAGTATATATATATATATATATATATATATATATATATATATATAACAAACGCCGTCAACTAAATATAATTACTACATACTATATATATAATATATTATATATATATATATATATATATATATATATATATATATATATATAAGCACATATTCTCACAAAATTATTGGCTATAGCCATATCAAACACATTGTTTACTTTCATACTGTCATGTAGCAAGTCACCAAAAATGGAGTATAACAGTTCAAAACAAACGAAAAATCTGGATAACCAGCTAGTGTAATGGTTAGAACCTGGCAGTTAGGGTTCGAATCACACACAGAGCACTTTCCTGTCCATAAGTCTGCTGATGAGGCATAATATGCCGAAATGTACATACAGAGATTGACTTTTTCTCGATTTGTCTAGCCTTAGCTGGAGGGAGAATTGGATTCATACCTTTCCCAAGGGTATTAGCGCCATGTGAAATGCCAACAGCTTCATCCAGGAATTGAACTCGAGTCCATTTCCTACGAATCTAACCATTAGACCACGCGCTTTCATTTATCATATATGTGCTAGAAAGCGGTATCTGAGGGTCTCAGTGGCGTTAAACTGCATCTAGTGGTCAGGTTCCAATTCTGGAGCTCTGGGGAGTGTGGAGTACCCCTTCATTGCCATTAGTACTTAGTAAGTAAGTAAGTAAAGTCGTTGAGGTGGCCTAAAGTCGGTATCAGTCAGTCAGCGAGGGAGTCTATCCCATTTGCACTAGCGCTAGACAAAGGAGATTGTTTTTGCGTCTGAGATGGAGCGCCATACCTACTATCAGCTCCTTACTTTACCGCACAAATCCCTGTGCTACTCATACGCTGAGTTGGCGAGGACCGGTATCGAACTAGGAACCTTGTGGTTTCTAGCCGAACGCTCTACCGACTTAGCTAACCCGGCCCTAAACAATGAATAAAATAAACGTTAAAATAACCCAAATGTTGACATGCCGAGCATGAAAGCAAGTAACGAACAAGGCCGAACGAAAGATAACGTTTGATAAGATTGTGTTGCGCCAATCCACCAAGTATGCGACGCTATTCGATGTATCTGAACAGTAGGGTAGGTTTATTTCCCTTTTTTTTAAAATAACAAACAGCGAAAGTTGTGTATTGCTATAATAAATACTGATATCAAAAACGAGATCTCTTACTTGCACCATTGTTTAAGGAAATACATCAAAGATCGTCAGTTAAAATGCATTTAAAATCCTCGTTTTCGCAACATTTCGCCCAGAAATTAGTTAGAAAATTCAGCAATTTCAATATTTAAAACAAGAATTTATTTTACTAAGATGAAACGAATAACATATTATAACTAGGATTCAAATTGAAAATATCCCCCCCCCCAATCATCGCGGACACCTCCGATATGCTGATTTTTACCTCATTAATTAAGTTGTAACAGGGATAACATTTTAAAAGACTGAAATCGATTTCCTCAAATGGAGTTTTGATGAAGAATATTTTGTTGGGTAATTCTTTGTGTTAATTTGCAATTTTCGCCACGTGGGAGACATTACAGTTTCCAAAATCGACCTGCCCTAATGTACAGCGATGCAAAGGTACTCTTTGTGGAGTTCCGTCCTGGCCTCTTGCCTCAAAAACCGCTAGCCGGTGGCTGCTGACCCCCCCAGCTACGATTGAAGACCGTAGCCGAAGCAGTGTCACTTGAAAAAAAAACTAGCGTTAGGGTTAGGGTTGGAGTTGGGGTTTAGGGTTAGTTTAATGGGAAATAAATAGTAATTTGGGCTCTGTTTTTTTCTGGGTCACAGAAAACAGAACCCACAAATTTTGTAATAAAACAGTTGATTTTAACTAAGTGGGTTTAGGTTAGGGTTAGGGTTTAGGGTTTAGGGTTGGGGTTGGGGTCGGATTTTCGGGAAAAACGCATTAAGTTGGTTTTTTTTTTTTTTTTTCAAGTGACTTCGCTTTGGCTACGAACTTCAATCATAGCTGGGTTTTTTTTTACAGCAGCCACCGGCTAGCGTTTTTTTGAGGCAGGAGGCCGGGGCGGAACTCCGCAAAGAGTACCGATGCAAAAGCTAACACCCTCAACCGTCAAGCTCAGTCAGCTTAGTTTGGCTCAAGACCACAACTGCAGGGGGATTCGTTTTAAGCACGAGGCTCACCGCATTGGTATTATTGGTATGTTTGTTTAGTTGACTAGCGGGGTTGGGGAATAGGTAGGTAGGTAGGTAGGTAGGTAAGCAAGAAATCGTATACAGGCGCTTATCTGTTTCTTCGATTATATAAGCATTCATCTAAGCATTTTATTGGCTGACTGATGATCAGAGGAACGTCAATCGTTTCGTAAATGTTGGATAAAACGTCGAGTGCGTTATCTTATGGAATTCTGTCTCTCGGTTGAGGACGTTCTGTCTGCATATTTCGCGCCAAGAGTGATTGGAGAAGAAACGTTGGTTTCGCACTTGTCTTCAACGAGATAGAATTAGAGATGTTATGGGTCTCCCCCCTCCCTTCTCCCTTGCCTTGATGGCGACTCTAACAATTAATAACTGTGGCTCTTTGGTGGGTGGGTCGTGTCTAGATCTTTCATCGCAAATTATTACGACACGACATTTTCTCATTCAGTTTGTCATAGATCTGATAAAATTCACCCCCTCGCCTTTTCTTTCTTTCTTTCTTTCTTTCTTTCTTTCTCTCTCTTTCTCTCTCTCTTATTTATTCTATTCTATTCATCCCACTTTCTCTTTCTCTCTATCTATCTCTCATTTATTTCATATCTTCTCCATACTCTCTCTCTCTCTCTCTCTCCTCTCTGTCTATTTCTCTCTCTCGCTCATTTATTTTATATCTTCATCCTACTCTCCTCACCCCTTCTCTTTCTCTCGATATATATATATATATATATATATATATATATATATATAATATATATATAAAGGAGCTGATGGTAGGTGTGGCGCTCCACCTCAGATGCTAAAACAATCTCCTTGGTCTAGCGCTATTGAAAAAGGGGATAGACTCCCTCGCTGACTGGCTGATACAGACTTTAGGCCGCCCCGTCGACTTATATATACACACTTCTGGCCTTCTTAGTAAATTATTATAGAAGGGGGTGGGAAACGTTTTTATATTTAAAGTTCACATTGAAGTTTTTTTTTTCATTATCATTATATTTTTACGAAGTCTGTTTTAAAAATTGATTTACAGTTATCATATCTGGGCACTCCGTAATAGTTAGCAAAGTTAGTATTGCTGACTAGTTACTACTGAATAGTGAGTTCAATCCTAACTAGGGGTAAGACTCCCCCAATGGGGCCACCTGTTGGCCGTGGGTGGCGACCCGTGATGCTTAAGGATAGAGCCCAGGTGGATGAGCAGTTCATGACTTGCAATACTCTACTTTGGCCCTATCTTGGGCTAGACAGGCGGTCGGAGAGGCCCCCTCCGATCAATCGGCTGGTCACGTCAAGCCCAAGCACCTATATGATTTTCCCAACCCTATTGCCCTTATGGCAAGCCCCAACCCCTTTTTATCATATGGGTGCTAGAAGGCGGTGGCTGCGGGTCTACATGTCCTGGGAATGACGTTAAACTCTATCTGATGGTGAGGTTCCAGTTTTGGAGGTTTGGGGAATGTGGAGCACCCCTTCATCACCATTGCTCACTGGTCCACTCTGACCCGGAGTGGTAGTACCTGTTAGGGTTCCATCTATAGGTTAAATAGAAAAATGTATCTATAAAAAAATTGTATTATCCATTAAGAATTGATTTATTTCAAAACTTTATCGGCATTAAATGACCCACTGAGGTTGATATGCCGTAAAACAAACCATACCAAACCAGAAAATCAATCCTAACTATAGGCTCTATACCAGTGATTCCCAAAGTGGTCGGTACCGCCCCTGAGAGAAGTGAAAAGATCCAAGGGCGATGTAGACAAAAATGGGTGGTGATGGCGATAGTGTGGGATTAAGAGTTGTTAATAAATAACTTGTTTTTCTTTTTAATCGAAATCGAAATGACAAAATATATGTTATAAATACTTAGGTAAAGGAACACGTATGCAGTTTATACAGAATAAAATTGATATAAGAATTATAAACCCTTCCATATTGCTAACACAGCTAAAACTGCTAAATAAATTATGTTTTATTTATGAAATATATCTTCATATTTAATCTTGATGTTTTCAATTTGAAGGATTCCAAAAAGTGTGTGTTCACATGTGTGCATGAATGATTGCCGAATCCCCAAACAATTATTTTACGGAGAAATCTCAACTGGCAAACGTCATCGGTGCAAACCCAAATTGAGGTTTAAGGACTGCCTCAAGGACACTCTGAAGAACACTGCTATTGCTGTTGAGGACTGGGAGAAGCTAGCTTGTAATAGACCTAGCTGGAGAGCCACTATCTGTGGAAGAATTTGAGTCCAACCGAATCAAACACCAAAAACTGAAACGGTCAATTAGAAAGGGTAATTTTCAGCCAAGCAACATTCAAAGTGGAGAAGTTCCAACATGTGGTTTATGTGGAAGAGTATGTCTCTCCAGGGCTGGGCTGGTGAGTCATCTGAGAAAACACAGGAATGGAGAGTCAAATACAACTAGCATATAAATATGATGATAAAAAAAGGGAAAAAGCAGGAAATGGTCTTACTCGAATCATGAGTTGACAGCCATCATGAGGGGGTGGTGGTGGTGGTGCTAGGAATCTATTGGGAAGCCAAGATGGCGCTAGCCTGAAAAAGTTTGGGAACAAACGGTTTAGATAAATTCAATGTAAAAGCATTTTGGCATTAAGCTCACTACATTAACGAATTTACTTTTGCTACAAATTCATAGTAATCTTTCTTTTTTTTCTTTTTTTTTCTTTTTTTTTTTTTTTCTTTTTTTTTTTTTTTTAAAATCTTACAAATCAAATTAATTTTCTATATTTTTAACATAATTCTGCGTTTGGTTTTCTCATTCAATGAGGGTCTCACCCTTGACACAACGAGATGGACTTAATGTGCTCATTACCCATAATACACGTCAAAAATATGAACAGTGTTTAATTTTTCTAACAGAAATGAAAAAAGTTTTTTTCAAAGTTCCCCACTATGGTGGCCTAGCTGAATACTATCAATTTTGTTAAATTTTATTGGACTCTTTGCACAATTTTATGGCAATAATTAATAGTTTTGATGTTTCTAACTATGAGGATCAAACAAGTATCTCCCATTAAGATTTTATACAAGATACTAAAAATAATAAAATCAAAATGTTTTTTAACATAACTTTTTTGATTAATGATTTTCTATAGAAATGTTTCAATATTTCCTAACTTTAATAAATCTTCTAAAAATGAATTTATCCCCCATTTCAAAAGGGATGAAATCGTCATTTAAAAAAATAAAAAATTTTACATGAAATTTAAAAAATTCTTTGTAGCCCTGAGAACAGTTGTTTGTGACAATCCCAATCTGCAAAAATCGCTTACAAAGAGATTTTTCTGGGAGAGCGAGTTTAGCACTCGACCAAACAATCGAGAACCTTTAGCAGTGAATAAAGATGGCCGTCATTGTCGCCATTACGTTTCACAAAATTTGATCAACCAAACGCAACGTTTGTTGTTTTGCTGAGAAATAGAGACCGTGGAACTTTCAAATGGAATTCAACTATCACACCTTTCTGTGATTAATATGTTAAATATGTTTGTCCTTGGAAAACGGCATTGTTGAATCAATACAATTGGAAAAAAAACCCAACCCGTTTACCATGGGTAGGAGTTGACTGAAGGTAACAAGCAAGGGCCATCTAGCGGGGATCGAACTCTTTTTCTAGTAGTAATGGATCTCCGAGACTAGCTTGCTAAGCATTTGATATAATGAATATGTAAATACCTTGGTACCCCCTCACTATAATCTGATTGAACAGTGTCATGTATAAATAGTCGACACTGTGTTGGTCCCATACCTAAGTCTACAAGCTAAACTTACTCGCTAGACGACACCACGACTGCTCGGAAGACGGATTGCTATTCGATGTACCAATTACTACTGCGATAATATACCAAATACCAAACTTCAGAATATATCCCTTAACCCGGATATATCAGCATTACACTACGACAAGACGCAAAAAAGGATATATTTACCCAACCCGTTCATTACGGGTTGGATTTGAGAGAAGGTAACTAGTATGGGCCATCTAGCGAGGATTGAACTAAAATAGCTTGCTAACAATTACAACACGACGAGACGGAAACAAGCATATTTTCCCAACCCGTTCATTGTGGGTAGGATTAGAAACAAGGTACCAAGTATTAGGCATCCAGCGAGAATCGAACTCGCTATTCAGTAGTAATGGATTTGCGAGACTAGTCTGTTAACTATTGCACCATAACGGGACGTAAAAAAAGTTATTTATCCAACCTGGTCACTACGGAAGGATTGACACAAGGTCGCAAGTATGAGGCATCTAGCAGGATCGAACTAGCTATTCAATAATAATGGATCTGTGAGACTAGCTTGCTGACCATTGCACCCAACGTGACACACACACACACACACACACACGCACACACACACATATAATATATATATATATATATATATACATATATGTGTGTGTGTGTGTGTGTGTGTGTGGTTGAAATAGAGGAAAATGCGGATAAAACAACACTAAATTCAAATGATATTTCGCCTCGGTATTTTACGAAGCTTTGTCAATTTTTTTCTGAAGACAAAATGGGCTCCTCAGTTTACTTTTATGCTGAAAAGGTAATTTTGGGGTGGACAGAAGATGAGGGGGACGTGCTGAGTGATAAGATGTCATTCGAAAAAAAGGAAAGATGGGAGGGTTGGATATGTGGTATGGAGTGAGGAAGTGAAGAAGAAGGGAATGGGTTTATTTGTGGGGCATGGTATATATATATATATATATATATATATATATATATATATATATATATATTCCCAACCCGTTCACTAAGGGTAGGATTTGATACGTGGACACAAGTATGGGATATCCAGCGGGTATCGAATTCGCTTTTCAGTAGTGATAGATTTGCGAAACTAGCTTGCTAACCATTACAACACGACGGAACGCCTTAATCAATACAATTGAGTGGATGCTCATATGAGGCTAACACATGACACAACCATTTCATCTGTTAAAAACGGTCATCTTCGCCTTGTCGCCCGAGGTTGTAGAATACACCAACGGAGGGGTAAAATCTCCACATCTTCAATAATGCCACCTGATTGTCCACCCATGATGCTTAAGGACGGAATCCTAGTGACTGAACTGTCCATAATATCCAACACTTCACTTTGGCCCTTACTTTCCCTCCATTCAATCGGCTGGTTACGTCAAGCCCTAGCATCTATATGATTGTCCCATCGCATTTGTTTCATCCAAAATCTGACTTAAAGTCGTTGGGATGGCCCAAAGTCGGTATCAGCCAGACAACGAGGGAGTCTATCACCTTTTCATTAGCGCTAGACCAAGAAGATTGTTTTCGGTGTCTGAGGTGGAGCGCCACACCTACCATCAGCTCCTCAATTTACCGCACACATGCCTGTGCTACTCACGTGTCTGTGGATGACTTAATATATATATATATATATATATATATATATATATATATATTATATAGTATATAAGTATAGATAAAAGGATATGAAAACACACAATGCTGTTATGTGGATAACTTATTAATATATATATATATACCGATCCTATTAGTAAGCCCTTGCGGTAAGAAAACAACCCGGCAAGCGCTAGACAAAGGAGATAGTTTTCTGCATCCAAGGTGAAGCACCAGACCTACCATCCGCTCCTCACTTTACCGCACACATCCCTGTGCTACTCATACGATGAGTTGGCGAGGGCCAGTATCGAACCCAGAACCCTGTGGTTCCTAGTTCGACGCTCTACCGACTGAGCTAAATATTTATAATAATATTTCTTTTTACAAGTTGCCGGGAATAATTGATGTTTCCTTTTGTATTGAACTGCAATTCAGTGCAATAAATACGAATAGTAAAAACTATAAGTAAAATAATAACCCATTGCCCTTATGGCAATCCGCAAACCCCGACCGCCCTGTCGGCTGGGGCGTTAGAATGCACCGACTGCACCTCTGCAGAGGGGTAAGACTCCCCCAATGGAGCCACCTGTTGGCCGTGGGTGGCCACACGTTATGCTTAAGGATAAAACCCAGGTGGATGAGCAGTCCATGACTTGCAATATTCCACTTTAGGCTTTTCTTGGGCTAGATGGGCGGTCGGAGAGGCCCCCTCCGATCAATCGGCTGGTCACGTCAAGCCCTAGCACCTATATGATTTTCCCAACCCTATTACCATTATGGCAAGCCCCAACCCCTTTTTATCATATGGGTGCTAGAAGGCGGTGGCTGCAAGTCTACATGTCCTGGGAATGACGTTAAACTCTATCTGATGGTGAGGTTCCAGTTCTGGAGGTTTGGGGAATGTGGAGCACCCCTTCATCACCATTGCTCCCTGGTCCACTCTGACCCGGAGTGGTAGTACCTGTTAGGGTCCCATCTATGGGTTAAATAGAAAAATGTATCTATAAAAAAATTGTATTATCCATTAAGAATTGATTTATTTCAAAACTTTATCGGCATTAAATGACCCACTGAGGTTGATATGCCGTAAAACAAAACAAAACAAACCAAACAAACCAAACAAGCAAACCCCGAGGGTCTTAGTGTCCTGGGTGTGACGTTAAATTGCATCTAGAGGTGCGGATCCAATTCTGGAGCTCTGGAGGATATGGAATACCTCTTCACCACCATTACTCCCAGGTCCACTCTGACCCCGAGTGGTAGTACCTGTTAGGGTCCCATCTATGGGTTAAATAGACTAACAAAATGAGTTTTAAATAAATGTGTTTAAGGAAAATTGAGTTAGAATAAATGAATACGCATTAAAAATGAAAAGAAAAGATTTTCGGTATAAAATAACCCAACAAGGGTTGACATGCCGTAAAATCTAACCTACCTACCAGCATCCACCCACCCACCAAACCAACCGTCGTCTCTTCTGAGTACACTCTTGGCCACGTGACTAATAAATTCAATGCGTAAATTCATCGCTCTAATCTTTAGGATTGCCTCCTTTATAAAACAATACATGTGTATCTCTCTCTCTCTCTCTCTCTCTCTCTGTATATGTGTGTGTGTGTATCTGTGTGTATCTGTGTGTGTGTGTGTGTCTCTGTGTGTTTGTATCTGTGTGTATGGTGTGTGTGTGTATCTCTGTGTGTGCTGTGTGGTGAGTGTGTGTGTATATGTGTGTGTGTGTGTGTCTGTGTGTATCTCTGTGTGTGTGTATCTGTGTGTGTGTGTCTCTGTGTTTGTGTGTGTATCTGTGTATATGTGTGTCAGTGTGTGTCTCTGTGTATGTGTGTGTCTCCGCGTGTGTGTCTATGTGTCTGTATGTGTGTATCTGTATGTGTGTATCTGTATGTGTGTGTGTATGTGCCTCAGTGTGTATGTGTCTCTGTGTGTATGTGTGTATGTGGTGTGTGTGTGTGTGTGTATGTGTGTATGTGTGTGTGTGTGTGCGTTTGAAAAAAAAAGATGGTGTGTGTAAGTTGTGGGAGTAGATTAAGGTGTGGGAGAAAAAGGTGCGAGCTTTGTACGTGCTTCTACGAATGTGTGTTGAATGTAAATATTTATATGAATAAGTATGTATGTGTGCCTCTCTCTCTCTCTCTCTCTCTCTCTCCCTCTGTGTGTGTGTGTGTGTGGTTTGTGTGTGTGTGTGTGGAAGCATGTGCGTAGGGGTTTAGTGGGTGTGGGTGTGGGGTGTCGCGCACCCACATGGTCAAACAAAACGGAGCGCGTGAGACAGATTTATCATTGTGCGTCGTTTTTGCACAATGCTTTCTTGTAGGAAGTCACTCATCTAACTGCTTTCATTGCGTTGATGAGCGGAAAACTAGGTTTCTTTTCACTACTGGACACATCAGGTCACGTGCTCTCACTCTGTCTGTCTGTCTGTCTCTGTCTCCGCATCTCTCTCTCCTCTCTCTCTCTCTCTCTCTCTCTCTCACAACACCAACGCGGACTTTTTTCTTTTCTCTTTTTTTTTCGTATGCTTTTTTTAATTACTTTTATGGGGTGGTTGGTTGAGTACTTGTTTTTTTCCCCTTTAACCACAAACACACATGGTCCCTGCTTTCTCTCTCTCTCTCTCTCTCTCTCTCTCTCTCTGTCCCTGTCTGTCTCTCCGTATCTCTCTCACCCACGCGGACTTTTTCTTCTTTTCTCTTTTTTTTTTTCGTATGATTTTTTTTTCTTATGGGGATAGGTGGTTGGTTGAGTACTTGTTTTTTTCCCCTTTAACCACAAACACACGTGGTCCGCGCTCTCTGTCTCTCTGTCTGTCTGTCTGTCTGTCCCTGTCCCTGTCCCTGTCTCTCCACATCTCTCTCGCCCACGCGGACTTTTTTTTCTCTTGTGGGATTAGGTGGTTGGTTGGGGTGGTTACTTGTTTTTTTTTTTCTCTCCTTTAACCCCAACACACGTGGCCCTTCACTTTTGTTGGTCATCGGGCTAAAAAAGGAATGAAGCAAGGCAGAAGAGACAAATATTAGTTTCAAAGTCCAACTTTTATTTCCAGGTTCACAACTATCTCTCGCTAAGTCACCAAAGTTAAGCAGCGATGAGCCTGTTCAATACTTAAATGGGTGACCATTAAAGCAAAACCAGGTCCTGTAAGGGACCTGATATCAAATGACTTGATTTGGCATTAAATGACCCGAAAAGGGTTGATATGCCGTAAAACAAAACAGCCAACAAAACAACCATACATTTGCTCAATAGTATTATTTATTACGGTCAAGTCACATTGAAAGCACAGGTCCCCGCTAGTTCACCAAAGTTAAGCAGCGATGAGCCTGTTCAATACTTAATTGGGTGACCACTGAGCCATTTGTTTATCAAAATCAAAATAACGCAATTCGGCATTCAATGGCTCGAAAAGGGTTGATATGCCATAAAACAACAACAACCATTGCTACTACTACTACTACTACTACTACTACTATCATCTCTTGGAGAGGAATTTTCTTCCTGAGCCAGTAATAGTTGTGTTCCCAGTCAAGGTTTTCAAAGAACTGCTCAGAGTTTCCTTTCGGTGCCAGGAAGCCCCTCTTTTTCTGAGCATGCTCAGTGGTTCTTCCTGTCAGAGGCCTCCTGGGAGATTTTTTTAATATTCATAATTGGCACTTTTAGTTTTTGTATTATCACGACCTATTTTATCAATTTATTTTTCTTATTTATATTTGCGCCCCATTTTATTTATTTCGCGACTCGCTGAAGAAATCAATAGTCTGAAGTGCCCATCGTTTGAAGGACCCTTGCTTTAGAGAGTTATGACAGCCTAAGTCCTTGAGGGGGTATGGTATTTTGCATTTCTCAATATGTTACATAATCTATGCGGTTGCATAAGATTATTGTCAATCCCCCGTAATTTTGAGGAGATGACCCATTTCATACCATGGCCGGGTCCTTCTATGGAAAATTACAGAAGCCCGCCAAATATGTGAAGTCACGTGGGACCTTTTTCAGAGTCCCCAGTTTGCAGTTAGACGTCAGGCAGAGCAGCGGCCATTTTATGCTCTGCCTAAAACTGGAACTCATGCATGCTATGTTAGTCAGATATTTAGTTACGTGAAATGTATAGTTAAGGAAATAAAAGTTTATATAAGTAAAATGTTCTTGTGATTGATGAATGTCTTGGTAACAAGACTAAGAAATGAATCCAGGACGACCAGCCAGCAGGAACATAGCAACAGAAGACCTTAGAAGATATACAAAGTCAAGATGATAGAAGAAATACCAAAGCCGGTCAGAAGAATAGATGTCCAAGATATAGAAGCAAGTAAGAAGTAAAGAAGTAAGAAAAGGGTATACAACATTATATCGATTTGGTACCGTGAAAACCTCAGTATGCAATAAATAAATACAACTGCGATTCAAATTTGGGTTAGTGCAACACATCTGTTTAAAAGAATTTAACGACCGCGGCAACAGGTTTTAATTTAGAACAGAGGGTGGGAAACATTTTCATAATTAGTCCCGTGGGTGAGGGAACCTTTTCGTAATTAGTCTCAGGGGTGAGGAATCTTTTTTTTTTATGTTTAACGACCACATTGAAATCTATTGTCAACAAATAAGGCCACACTCAATAATTTTTTACTATTTATTTTACTTTACAAAATACGTCACGTGATCAGTTTAGGCCATATTGAAGGAAGAAACGTAAATATTTTTTAACTTAAAAAAAAAATCTCGCAAAAAAGAAATAACGAACATAAAGAGTTGTTACAAAGAAAAACAATTAATTCAAAGATCAAATTATCTGACTGCGGAAAAATTATTCACCGTCATCTTGAAAAATAAGTAAAACAGTCCGTTTTACTTACAACAGGGTTCTTTATCGATATTTTTAGCAGAATTCTTTATTTGTAGTTCTTTTACTAAAAAGCTCTCGCATAGAAAATCTTCTGATATA
This sequence comes from Doryteuthis pealeii, assembly GCA_023376005.1. NCBI lineage: Eukaryota > Metazoa > Mollusca > Cephalopoda > Myopsida > Loliginidae > Doryteuthis > Doryteuthis pealeii. Next base: position 458,625 of record CM042155.1, read on the forward strand.
ATTATTCAGACTTTTATCTTTATAGAAAAAAGTAAAAATCGTTTTTTGTCGGTTCATTTTTTCATATTTCATAAAATAAAATAGGAGGAGGGGACTTGTAAAAACTATTTCCCCTAATATATTTTAGGAAAAAGCTATTTCAGACATATTTTTATCAAAATAAAAGTAATTATGGAAATTTTCGTGAAAATCGGACCATTATTTGATTTTTCATAGAATTTTAAAAAACCTCTAGTCATAACTTGTTTTTGGCTACGTTAAATTGCAATTAATTTAACGGTGCAAAAATGTAAACATTATTTTTCGTTCATAATTTTTTATTATTCTGTAAGTTGAAAATTAAAAAAAAATCATCAGGAGTTTATTTAATGTTATGGACAAAAAATTTCAAGATAATATTAACCTTTATGCAAGTTTCATTGTATTTAATATAGGGGGGGGGGTAAATGTTACAGGGAAAATTGGTGGTACCTAATATTTACAAGAAAACAAGTTCAAACTTAGTTGATGATATAAGTAATAAGTAAGACAAATTGTATTTGGTGCACTTGGAACGGTCCCATAAAGCTTGAGAAAAAAGACTGGAGAAACTGGGAATCAGAGGAAGAATTGAGACCATCCAGACAACTGCATTGCTGTAATCGGCCAGAATAGTCAGAAGAGTCCTGGAGACATGAGGAAACTTGTTGTCACTCAGACTCCAGCGAAAGACCATCAGGTAACGATGGTGTGAAAAACTCAAAAGGAGTGAACAATGATTATAATTTTGGGTGAATTAGAAATAAGCGAAAAAATCGAGAGCATTCAAACTACAGAACTGTTAAAATCAGCTCGAGTCCTGGGGAGCTGAGGAGACTTGCTTTCACCCAGCCACTAGTGAACCACCGGCTACGGCAGGGGTGAAAAACTCTTTCTTTTTTCTTTCACTCTTTCTTCTTTGTTGTCTTTCCCTTATGCGTCCTTTTTGTTGTCTTTCTTTTCTTTCTTTTTATCTTTTCCCCCACTCCCAACTATCAGATTATTCTAATACTGATACAATGGTTCGAAGAAGAAGAAGAAAATAATAATAATAAAAATAATAATAATAATAAGAAGAAGAAGAATGAATGAAATCCTTGAGACAAGAAGAAGAACAAGAAGAATGAAATCCTTGAGACAAGAAGAAGAAGAAAAGAAGAAGAAGAAGAAGAAGAAGAAGAAGAAAAGGGAGAAGAATGAAATCATTGAAACAAGAAGAAGAAGAATGAAATCATTGAGACAAGAAGAAGAAGAAGAAGAAGAAGAAGAAGAAGAAGAAGAAGAAGAAGGAAATCATTGAAACAAGAAGAAGAAGAAGAAGAAAAGAAGAAGAAGAAAAAAAAAGAAGAAGAATGAAATCATTGAGACAAGAAGAAGAAGAAGAAGAAGAAGAAGAAGAACAAGAAGAATGAAATCCTTGAGACAAGAAGAAGAAGAAGAAGAAGAAGAAGAAGAAGAAGAAGAAGAAGAAAAAGAAAAAGGAGAAGAATGAAATCATTGAAACAAGAAGAAGAAGAATGGAATCATTGAGACAAGAAGAAGAAGAAGAAGAAGAAGAAGAAGAAGAAGAAGAAGAAGAAAAAGGAAAAGGATAATAATGAAATCATTGAAACAAGAAGAAGAAGAAGAAGAAGAAGAAGAAGAAGAAGAAGAAGAAGATGAAAGAAGAAGAAGAAGAATGAAATCCTTGAGACAAGAAGAAGAAGAAGAAGGAGAAGAAGAAGAAGAAGAAGAAGAAGAAGAAGAATGAAATCCTTGAGACAAGAAGAAGAAGAAGAAGGAGAAGAAGAAGAAGAAGAAGAAGAAGAAGAATGAAATCCTTGAGACAAGAAGAAGAAGAAGCCTATGCAATGTCGATCATTGCATTTTTTCGGTGTCAGGACAACAATATATATATGATCAATAGTCTTAACATTCTGTTCACATAATCTACATATTGTGTCTGTAATATTTTTTTAAAAATTATTTGTTTGTTTGCTAATTCAAAGTGACTTGGCTTTAGTCTTGTGCGGCCATTATAAATGTCACCGTCTCTACTTTTACTACTACACTCTTCAACTATTCATAGGGATTTATATTCATGGGGGATTTGTATTCATAGGGATTTGTATTCATGGGAATTTGTATTTATCTACATCAACATCGTTACTGCTGTGTACCTATTGGTCAGGATAGGTCGATTTTGGAACTGTAATATCTCCCATGTAGCAAAAGTTGTAAATTAACATAAAAAATTTCCACATAAAATATTTTTCTTCAAAACTTTGCCTTCGTTTGAGGAAAAAGATTTCAATCTTTTAAAATGATATCACTGTTAGCTTAATTATTAGGTAAAAAGCAGCATATCGTTGGTGATGGGGGGATATTTTCAATTTGAATTCTAGTTATGATATTTCATTTGTTTTGTTTAAAATGACAAGCTTTTCTGTTTTAGATATTAAAATTGCTAAATTTTCTAACAAATTCTAGGCTAAATGTTGCGAAAACGAGGAAGTTTGGTAAATTTTAGCAGACGATCTTTGATGCTATTTCCTTAAACAACGGTGCAAGTAAAAGATCTAGTTTTTGATATCAGCATTTTTATACCAACACACAATTTTCGCTGTTTGAGAGAATTTGATATTTTTTAAAAAGTTAAAAATCCACCAACCCTATTTCTCATGTCGACATATTTTGTTCCCAAGTTTTTTTTTTTGTTGTCTTTCTTTTCTTTCTTTTTATCTTTTCCCCCACTCCCAACTATCAGATTATTTTAATACTGATACAATGGTTCGAAGAAGAAGAAATAATAATAATAATAATAATAATAATAATAATAATAATAATAATAATAATAATAATAATAATGCCATAAGGACAAACTACATCAAAGCGAAAATTGATAATAATAATAATAATAATAATAATAATAATAATAATAATAATGCCATAAGGACAAACTACATCAAAGCGAAAATTGATAAGACCCAACAGAATAGTAAGTGTAGACTTTGCGGTAATAGAGATGAGACTGTTAACCATATACTCTGCGAATGTAGCAAACTAGCACAACGAGAATACAAAGCTAGACACGACTGGGTTGGGAAGGTGATCCACTGGGAATTATGCAAAAAATTAAATTTTGACCACACAACAAAATGGTATATGCATAAACCAGAATCTGTTCTTGAGAAAAAAACGCACAAAATTCTCTGGGACTTTGAGATAAAAACGGATCACCTTATCCCAGCAAGAAGGCCAGACCTAGTGTTGATAAACAAAAAAGAAAGAACTTGTCAACTGGTGGATTTTGCAGTGCCAGCAGATCACAGGGTGAAGTTAAAGGAAAATGAAAAATTAGACAAATATCTGGACCTTGCCAGAGAACTGAAAAAGTTATGGAATATGAAAGTGAAAGTGATACCAATTGTGGTTGGTGCACTTGGAACAGTCCCAAAAGGATTGGAAAAGGGTTTGGAAAGTTTGGAAATCAGAGGAAGGATTGAAACCATTCAGAACACTGCACTGCTGCAATCTGCCAGAATACTCAGAAGAGTCCTGGAGACCTGAGGAGACTTGCTGTCACTCAGACTCCAGTGAAAGACCATCAGCTAACACTGATGTGAAAACTCAAAAGGAGTAAATAATAATAATAATAATAATAATAATAATAATAAGAATGAAATCATTGAGAGAAGAAGAAGAAGAAGAAGAAGAAGAAGAAGAAGAAGAAGAAGACTAATGAAATCATTGAGAGAAGAAGAAGAAGAAGAATGAAATCATTGAGAGAAGAAGAAGAAGAAGAAGAAGAAGAAGAAGAAGAAGAAGAAGAAGAAGACTAATGAAATCATTGAGAGAAGAAGAAGAAGAATGAAATCATTGAGAGAAGAAGAAGAAGAATGAAATCATTGCGAGAAGAAGAAGAAGAAGAAGAAGAAGAAGAATGAAATCATTGCGAGAAGAAGAAGAAGAAGAAGAAGAAGAAGAAGAAGATGAATGAAATCCTTGAGACAAGAAGAAGAAGAAGAATGAAATCCTTTGAATTTGATATTTTTTCAAAAGTTAAAAATCGACCTACCCTATTTGTCATGTCGACATATTTTGTTCCCAAGTGTTTGTTTTTTTAAAAGTCATTTAATTCCTGTGAATAATTTCTTATGATTTTTGCTGCATTTGTTGGCTGAGTATATTTTATCGATTTCCTACGCAGTTGGTTGGCGGGTTGGTGAAATTTTACGGCATGTCAACCCTTGTTGGGTTATTCTATGCCGAAGACGTTTTGTTTTATTTTTTTCTTGATGGGTACTCAATTTTTTCTTTCTAAACTCAATTTTTAAAAACTAAAATTTCTAAGCTCATTTTTGTAATCTGAACATTAGCTACATAAATAAGAGTAACCTCCCCTTGTTTCTTTCACTTTGAGGAAGCCGTCTGTATTGGTCGACAATTTTCATTTTACCTTGAATCTACACTGAAAAGACGAATTTGTTCGAATCAATACAACTGAATGTTTTTACACGAAAATATAAAATGTGTTCTTAATTGTGCTTGTGTGTTATTTGAAATGAACTTAATTGTTATTAAAAACACATTTTATGATATTCTCATGTTAAAACATGCAGTTGTATTGATAACGGTGAAATGAAAATGGCCGATCAAAACAGACGGCTTCCTCAAAGTGAAAGAAACAAGGGGAGGTTACTCTCATTTATGTAGCTAATGTTCAGATTACCCTCATTTTTTTCTGTGTAACACATAGAAAGGGATCCTAACATGTACTGCCATTTCAGGTCAGAGTGGACATGGGAGTATTGGTGATCAAGGGGTAGTCCACATTAACCAGAGCTCAAGAATTGTAACTTTCACTATCAGATAGAGTTTAACGTCTTACCCAGAACACTAAGATCCACAACCGCCGTTTTTTTTTAACTCAATTTTTGAAACACATTTTTAAAACTTGTGTTTTTTGCTACAGTAGTCCATTTTTGCTATAGTAGTCCATTTTTTCCCTCTGTGTTAGTTGACATTACTTTCAGTAATATTTTTCTGCTTTTTTTAGATAATTAATTTTTGATAATTAGTATTATTTGTATCATTCGGACTGTTGTCCTCATCTTCATTGTTATCTGTACAGTGTTTCGGCCGATGTGCCCACCGGCCTTCTTCTATCCCATAGATAAGACTCTAACTTGCGAGGACCAGTCACAAATGCGAAACCTTGTGGTTCTCGGGTGGATGCTCTACCGACTGAGCTAAACTAACCTTCTAAAGAAAATAATGTTCAGTGTTTGGTTTTGCTGACAAAAGGAAAAGTATATTCGCTTATTGTGTATCTCTACAAAAGGAAATTTACTTAGTACTTGAATGTGAGTCATTCAGATTTAGTATTGATATACATTAGGCACTGGCATTTTTGTGGTCTGCTACGAATTTTAAAAGCGAATTAAAAATAATTAAATCTATTATTTAAGGTCAAACTTTGTCTAAATCGATAAGTAGTAACATAATAACAATCATTAAAAAAAGAAAAATATCATTACGTATGCAATTTTTATGTAACATTCGGTAATTATCCGATTTTAATGAAATTTTCAGTATTGATTTATCAATTAATGAATTTTATAATGCATCAGTTATTTTATTTCAAAACTTTAATTTAGTATTTTTGCTATGAAAAATTAATATATAAAATTCAGTTAAAATGTGAAAAGTCTGATGTTCAGTTTAAAATGTTATATTTTTAGATTCTAGAAATAAATATCTATTTAATGCAAACCTTATTTTAGACACATAAAGTAATAAGTTTTGAAGAAAAACTATTTTAAGCAGAAAAAATATCGATGTATAATTTTTTCTTTTATAAGATAATAGCCAATTAAATAATTATCGAAATGAGTAAAAAAGAAATCTCCAAAAATAAATTATTTATTATTTTTTTACATTTTATTTTTCGATTTTCGGTACTTATTGTCTCATAGAAAAGCCACCGTAAATTTTTTTTGTTTCTATTCATAAGTTTGATCTTTTATCTCATTATTTATACTGTAATTAGAAAACTATAAGACCAACTTGAAAAAAAAGTTACGCCCCAACATAAGGGGGGGGGGGAGCTCAAAATTAAGTAACCTGAAAAAAATGAGAAAGTTTTGAAATAAAATAAATAATGCATTATGAAGATCATTCATTGATAAATAAACACTTTCATTAAAATCCGATATTTCCCTGATTTTTGGTAAATTATTTTCTCTAGTGGGGGGGGGGGTAAAGTCATTTTGTCAAAAACGCATTTTAGGCTCATTTTATACATAAAAAGAAAATCCTATTCCTATTTCTTATGGTGAGAAACGAATTAATATACTTACTGAAAGTATTATTTGTATTATTCGGACTATTGTCCTCATCTCCATTGTTATCTGTACAACGTTTCGGCCAATGTACCTTCCGGCCTTCTTCAAGCATTTCTTCTCGGACTCGGGAACCATCTCAGACTCGGGAACCTTCTTTTCGAACTCGGGAACCTTCTTGTCGTGATCGGGAGCCATCACGGAACTTTGAACCTAACCCTTTATTCAGTCCATGGGGTTATTCTTTTTCAGGTATTTCTTGTCGGACTCGAGAACCTTCTCTGGTCAGGGGCAGCAGTAACATAGAATAATAATTAACACAGCTTAACACCTCTACCCCAGCTATGGTAAGCGGAATGAGAACAAGATACACCCATAGACTGAATAAAGGGTTAGGTTCAAAGTTCCCTGATGGCTCCCGATTACGACAAGAAGGTTCCCGAGTTCGAATAGAAGGTTCCCCAGTCCGAGAAGGTTCCCGAGACCGACAAGAAATACCTGAAGAAGGCCGGTGGGCACATCGGCCGAAACGCTGTACAGATAACAATGAAGATGAGTACAACAGTCCGAATGATACAAATAATGCTAAATCCATGCTGTTATCATTTAAATTTTATTTTTCAATTATCTCCACGAATATAAATCAAATCTCTATTATTTTTGCTAAAAAACCAAGCCCTGGTGATATTTAATGTGTATATATATTTACTTTGTTATTAATTGTTTTATTTTTGAAGTTTCCTCCGGACATACATATACACACAAATGCCCTATATATATATATATATATATATATATATATATATATATATGCAAGGTGTGTCAAAAAGTATCGAGATTTTGTGTACTTTCTGACACACCTTGTATTCTGAAGTAAATAACGTTCCATTCATTCTTCATTTCTATCTGGGTAAATACAGCTTTAAACTTGGTACTTTTTTGATTAGCAGAGGGGATGACACTCATAAGAAATAAGAATTCGGCGGATAAGCAACAGCAGATAATCAAGATTTACTTTTTGGCATTTCATCTTAGGCGATTTGAACAATCTCATTTTTAATAAGAGGGTGTTGAAAGATGATAACGGTTGTACAAAATAGGTACACGAATATTAATATATATATATATATATATATATATATATTATATATATTATGTATGTGTGTGTGTGTGTGTGTGTGTTTTAATATTGTTTTCTTGAGTTAAGATTTTTGCGATGGTTGGCATAAGGTGGAAAAAAAACCGGGCCTATTTCAGCCACCCATCGTTACTCAAGCCTGCACATTGTAAGAGCTTATCCCGTTTATGCGAATCCGTGGTTATTGCGAATTCAAAGACCATAAAACAAAGGCCCGGTTTTTCTACCTTATGCCAGCCATCACACACACGCACACACAGACACACACACACATATATATATATATATATGGAATTCATTGATCCATTCTTTTAACGTGATCCATTACTTGTAATTAATCCTTATTTAATTAAAAAGATAAGAAATGCAAAGTTATCGATGATGTTTCCATGAGTTTCCATGTCTCTCTCCCTTCTTTTCCTTTTCTCCCATTCTGTCTCCGTTTTTTTTAAATTTTATTTCTATTTTCCAACCTCATTAAACCAACACTTTCTCCTTCTCCCACGTGTGTTGCACTCGAAAGACGCTCGGTCGGATCAATTGCTATCAGATTTAATAATCAGTTAATCTATTGCAGTTTGCTCGCATCTGTATGTCTACCGACATCGCCCCCCCCATCTTTATGTGCAGAGGCCTCCGTTTTGGCGTCGGTGGCCAGTGTCCGAGCCCACGCGAAATGCTGGAATTATCAATGTACTTTAAAATTCACCGAATTTCAAGGTAACAGCTAATACGCTCTATGCACGAGCGCGAATATGTCTTCTTCGCTCACACACACACACACGCACACACACACACACAACACACACATTATATATATATATATATATATATATATTATATATGTGTGTGTGTGTGTGTGTGTGTGTGTGTATATGGTTAATTGAAGTCATACCTAATTTTGAAAATTAATTAGTTAATAATTAATGAATTTAGGCGGGCATATATGTTCAAATGTAAGGCTAAGCAAATCGACAAAATGTCAATCCCTGAATGTACATTTCGACCTATTAGGTCTCATCAGCAAGGTTATAGACATGATGAGACCTAATAGGTCGACATGTACATTCAGGGATTGACATTTTCTCGATTTGTTTAGCCTTACATTTGAACATATATGCCTGTCTAAATTCATTAATTAATTAATTTTCAAAATAAATATGATTTCAATTAAGCACATATCCTCCAAAAATTGTCGGCTTAAAGCCATATAAAAATAAACACGTTTGTTTACTCAACCTCATATATATATATACATCTTGGTTTGATACAGGCCCTCGCCAACACAGCGAATGAGTACCACAGGGATTTGTGCGGTAAAGTAAGGAGCTGATGGTAGGTGTGGCGCTCCATCTTGGATGCAAAAAACTATCTCCTTTGTCTAGCGCTTGCCGAGTTGTTTTCTTACCGCAAGGGTTAATAGGATTAGTATATATATATATATATATATATATATATATATATATATATCATCATCATCATGACGCGCAAGTAGCACGGATATTCATGACAATCTCACGCCAACCTTCCCTATCATTCATTGCCCCCGGGAACTCCAGCATCCTCACATAGTTGGTCAATATAGGTCCTGGCTGGGCGGCCCACACTAGCACGCCCATGTGTTGGCTTCCACAGGAGTATGTCGCTTATGAGCTCGTCCTTGCTTCTCCAGCAGTGTCCCGGATGCCAAGTCCGTCTTACTCGTATGGTTTGGGAGATGGGGGGCAAGTGGCCATACAGCTGCCTCCTTGCGGGTGCTGTTTCCACGACTTGTTTAAGACTGCATGCAGCATTCTTGGGCAGGTCCCATCTAGCTTATTTTCAAGGCGCTTCGTTAGGGTCCAGGTGGTGTATCCATACAGCAATAATGATATAACCACAGCCTAGAAGAATTGTCGCTTTAGCTTGTCAGCGAGATCAGATTTCCATATGACTGATAATTTGTTTGTCGCCAACCATGCCTTTCCTATTCGTGTATTGATATCGCTTTCTGTGGATGAGATATTACTACCTAATAAGTCATCCAAATAACAGGATTGTGTGTTTTCATATCCTTTATATATATATATATATATATATATATATATATATATATATATATATATATATATATATTAATAAGTCATCCACAGACACGTGTTTCGGCGTTTCACGTCTCTTGAGTGTGGCTAGACACAACAACTATCCTTGGCTAGGATCGAACTCCGACTGACTGTTTGCCAGCCTGATTTCTTATCCCCTCGGCTACTGACAGCTGCTGTAGCGGGGCTGGTGTTTAAACTATTAAATATATAGGTCTGTTTATATATTTTACGATCACAGAGAGATCTAGTTTGTGAGCAAACGATCATTGCTTATATATATATATATATATATATATATATATATATATAAATCCTATTAGTAAACCCTTGCGGTTAGAAAACAAACCGGCAAATAATTTGTTAGTAAAAATATACTACCAAACATCGCCTGAGAAAAAAAATTGAAAAAAAAAAAAAAGACCAAGAGGGTCGCACCAACCAAGAATAATCGATTAACACTATATCACTTGGCCAAAATATATATATATATATATATATATATATATATATATATATACCTAGGATTGTCTGAAGTTAAAATGTAAAAGTGCTTGATACCAAGTAGAGCAATATTACAAATTTAAACAAATCTTCATAATTTTTGCTCAAGATCTGGTGATAGTGAATGTGTATATATATTTACTTAGATAGATAGATGTTGTTTAGTTGTCCACGCGTCTTTATTCATAATTTTTAATTTTAAAATTTAAAAAGAAAAAAGATTCAGTCTCGATACTTTTTGATCACACCACTTTATATGTATGCCAATGTATGTGTTGGGGGGGGGTATGGGTTGGGGGTTGGGGGTGCGTGTGAGTGCGTGCGTGTGTATCAACTATCCGAATGTCAACATGTGCGGCACTTGTATTATTGTATGATATTAAATGGAATGTTGAGTATGCAATGTGAACATGGACTTTATTATTGGCTTTCTTCTATAAACTGTCATCTTCTTCTTCTTCTTCTTCTTCTTCTTCTTCTTCTTCTTCTCTCAATGATTTCATTATTTTCTTCTTCTCTTCTTCTTCTTCTTCTTCTTCTTCTTCTTCTTCTTCTTCTCTCAATGATTTCATTCTTCTTCTTCTTCTCTTCTTCTTCTTCTTCTTCTTCTCTCAATGATTTCATTCTTCTTCTTCTTTTTCTTCTTCTTAACTCAATGATTTCATTCTTCTTCTTCTTCTTCTTCTTCTTCTTCTTCTTCTTCTTCTTCTCCAATGATTTCATTCTTCTTCTTCTTCTTCTTCTTCTTCTTCTTTTTCTTCTTCTTAACTCAATGATTCTTCTTCTTCTTCTTCTTCTTCTTCTTCTTCTTCTTCCTTCAATGATTTCATTCTTCTTCTTCTTCTCTTCTTCTTCTTTTTCTTCTTCTTAATTGATTTCATTCTTCTTCTTCTTCTTCTTCTTCTTCTTGTCTCAATAATTTCATTCTTCTTCTTCTTCTTTTTCTTCTTCTTAACTCAATGATTTCATTCTTCTCTTCTTTTCTTCTTCTTCTTCTTCTTCTTCTTCTCTCAATGATTTAATTCTTCTTCTTCTTCTTCTTCTTCTTCTTCTTCTTCTTCTTCTTCTTCTTCTTGTCTCAATAATTTTCATTCTTCTTCTTCTTTTTCTTCTTCTTGACTCAATGATTTCATTCTTCTTCTTCTTCTTCTTCTTCTTCTTGTCTCAATGATTTCATTCTTCTCCTTCTTCTTCTTCTTCTTCTTCTTCTTCTTCTTCTTCTTCTTCTTCTTCTTCTTCTTCTTCTTCTTTTCTCAATGATTTCATTCTTCTTCTTCTTCTTCTTCTTCTTCTTCTTCTTCGTCTCAATGATTTCATTCTTCTTCTTCTTCTTCTTCTCTTCTTCTTCTTGTCTCAATAATTTCATTCTTCTTCTTCTTTTCTTCTTCTTGACTCAATGATTTATTCTTCTTTTCTTCTTCTTCTTCTTTCTTCTTGTCTCAATGATTTCATTCTTCTCCTTCTTCTTCTTCTTCTTCTTTTCTCAATTTCATTCTTCTTCTTCTTCTTCTTCTTCTTCTTCTTCTTCTTCTTCTTTTCTCAATGATTCATTTCTTCTTTTCTTCTTCTTCTTCTTCTTCTTCTTCTTTTCTTGATTTCTTCTTCTTCTTCTTCTTCTTCTTCTTCTTCTTCTTCTTCTTGATTTCATCTTCTTCTTCTTTCTGCTTCTTCTTCTTCTTTCTTCTTGTCTCAATAATTTCATTCTTCTTCTTCTTCTTCTTCTTGACTCAATTTTCATTCTTCTTCTTCTTCTTCTTTTGTCTCAATGATTTCATTCTTCTCCTTCTTCTTCTTCTTCTTCTTCTTCTTCTTCTTCTTCTTTTCTTCTTCTTCTTCTCAATGATACCATTCTTCTTCTTCTTCTTCTTCTTCTTCTTCTTCGACTCAATGATTTCATTCTTCTTCTTCTTCTTCTTCTTCTTCTTCTTCTTCTTCTTCTTCTCTCAATGATTTCATTCTTCTTCTTCTTCTTTTCCTTCTTCTTCTTCTTGTCTCAATAATTCATTCTTCTTCTTTTTTTTCTTCTTGACTCAATGATTTCATTCTTCTTCTTCTTCTCCTTCTTCTTCTTCTTCTTCTTCTTCTTCTTCTTCTTCTTGTCTCAATGATTTCATTCTTCTTCTTCTTCTTCTTCTTCTTCTTCTCAATTATTTCATTCTTCTTCTTCTTCTTCTTCTTTCTTCTTCTTCTTCTTCTTCTTCTTCTTCTTCTTCTTCTCTCAATGATTTCATTCTTCTTCTTCTTCTTCTTCTTCTTCTTCTCAATTATTTCATTCTTCTTCTTCTTCTTCTTCTTCTTCTTCTTCTTCTTCTTCTCTCAATATTTCATTCTTCTCTTCTTCTTCTTTTCCTTCTTCTTCTTCTTGACTCAATGATTTCATTCTTCTTCTTCTTCTTCTTCTTCTTCTTCTTCTTCTTCTTCTTCTTGTCTCAATGATTTCATTCTTCTTCTTCTCCACCTTCTTCTTCTTCTTCTTCTTCTTCTTCTTCTTCTTCTTCTTGGAACCATTGTATCAGTATTCCAATAATCTGATAGTTGGAAGTGGGGAAAAAGATAAAAAGAAAGAAAAGAAAAACAACAAAAAGAACGAATAAGGGAAAGACAACAAAGAAGAAAGAGAGAAAGAAAAAAAGAAAGAAAAAAAAGGAAAGACAGCAAAGAAAGCAAAAAGAAAGGAAAGGTAACACACACACACACAAAAAAAGAGAACAAAAAGAGAAAGAAAGAAAGAAAGAAAGAAAGAAAGAAAGAAAGAAATTAGCTGATGTGAATAACGAGTCGACCAAGGATTTACAATATATATAATTTTTTTCAATGAGTTTTTCCTCTGTTCTTTTCTGTTTAATTCAACTGGCCGTGTATCGCATTCTCTTGTAAACAGAAAAATAATACATTTGCAGTTATTAAACACAAACACGCACATTTATACCTGCAGGGGAGAGGGAATGGTGTGTGTGAAGAGGAAAGCAGATGGAGAGAGAGAGAGAGAGAGAGAGAGAGAGAGAGAGAGAGAGAGAAGAGAGAGAGGAGTAGGGAACCTTTGTCCGTGTGTTGAATTTTTTTCAGTTTTATGTGGGCGAATGTTTATCCCAAGTATAGGTTGGCCTTTTCCAATGTACGTCTGTCTGCAAGCATCTATCTATCTATCTATCTATCTATCTATCTGTCTAATTCAGTTCATATCTATCTATCTATCTATCTATCTATCTATCTAAGTCCGTTCACTATCTATCTATCTATCTATCTATCTATCTATCTCTATCTAATTCAGTCATATCTATCTATCTATCTATCTATCTATCTATCTATCTATCTATCTATCTATCTATCCGTTCACATCTATCTATCTATCTATCTAAGTCATTCCTATCTATCTATCTATCTATCTATCTATTTCAGTTCATATCTATCTATCTATCTATCTATCTATCTATCTATCTATCTATCTATCTAAGTCCGTTACATCTATCTATCTACTAAGTCAGTTCCTATCTATCTATC
>CM042155.1:486157-528657 GCA_023376005.1 Doryteuthis pealeii
ACTAGCAAATATATGCACCCTCCGGGTGCAAGTATTTAAGTTTTAATATAATAAAATATCATATTAAATTAGAAAGGCTAATGAAACTGAATAAGAATGCAGATAAAAAGATATGGAACAGAGGGGGTATGATTGAAAAATAGAACAACTTTGAAACTAACTCGTCCATCATTTTCCCTTACTCCCGTCTTTCATTGGTAAATTTTCCTAATTTAACTATTTAGTTAAAATAGGAAGTAAAGAATAATATTACAGTTATTTTTCTTCTGTTAATGGATTTCTTTTAAAGATTTATCCCCGAGATTTTTGCTCATATTCATTAATATAAAACCAAACAATTAGAAATCAATAATACTAAGCATATATTTATTAAATCAAATTTTTAAAGATCAATATGAAAAATTAGCCTTCCCTTTCACACTGTAAACTGCTATTTTCTTGTATATATAATACAACTGCATATTTTAGTATGTAGATTTGGTCAACAGTCTTAATGATGTAAACCAATTTTATTAATAATTGAGGTTTAAATAAAAAAATAAAATCATGGAGTATGTGATGTAAATAACAAAGGGAATTGTGACTTGAATAGTAATATAGTTTTCGGTTACAGACCGAAGAACACACAATCTCCCATTATAATAAGATATATATATATATATTATATATATATATAATATATATATATATATATATAATATACCAAACTTGTTGGTAAATACTCGCGGTGAGAAAAAAACCAGCAAATAGTTTGATTGTAAAAATATACTACCAAACATCACCCGGGGAGAAAAATTTTTTTGAAAAAAATAAAAGACTAAGATAATCGTACCAACCAAAAATAATCTATTGGTACAATACTTTGGCCAAAAGAAAAAAACAATTTATATGCATATATATATATAAGATATATATATTCATACAAAACCGCCAGGAAGCTAAAGCTAATAAGTAAAAAGTGCTCAATACCTAAGTAGAGCAAATAATAAAGATAAATCTAATGAGATTATATAACTATTCATATCTATCAACTCATCTTAAACTATTCATATCTATCTATTTCCTTCTATTCATATCTATCTCTCTATCTCCGTTTCTTCATATATATCAATCTATCGATCTATCTCATTTTCTTCATATCTATCAATCTATCTCTATATATTTCCTTTTCTTCATATCTATCAATCTATCTATCTCTTTTTGTCCTCTATCAATCTATCTATCTATCTCCTTTTCTTCATATCAATCAATCTATCTCTATCTATGTCCTTTTCTTCATATCTATCAATTATCTATCTCTTTTTGTCCTCTATCAATCCATCTATTTCCTTTTCTTCATATCTATCAATCTATCTCTATTTCCTTTTCTTCATATCTATCAATCTATCTATCGATCTATCTCCTTTTCTTCATATCCATCAATCTATCTCTCTATCTATCTCCTTTTCTTCATATCTATCAATCTATTTATCTCTTTTTGTCCTCTATCAATCTATCTATCTATCTCTTTTTCTTCATATCAATCAAATCTCTCTATTGATCTGTCTCCTTTTTCTTCATATCCATCATCTATCTATCTCTTTTGTCCTCTATCAATCTATCTATCTATCCTCTTTTGAAGAAGAAGAAGAAGAAGAAGAAAGAAGAGAGAAGAAGAAGAAGAAGAAGAAGAAGAAGAACACAACAACAACAACAACAACAACAACACAAACAAACAGTAGTGTTCAAAGCAGAGAGTTTCCTTTCGGGCAAAAAAAAAAAAAAAAATAAATAAAATAATAAATGAATAAATAAAAACAAAGAAAAAAAACCCCTACCCACTGGCCACTGTATAATACAGTGAATTAAATGTTTTAGTTCATTTTTTGTAAACACAAAGAAATGTTTTGTTGCTGTTCGTATTATGACAGGTATATATGTATATTTACTTACTGTCACAAGTACTAGCACTGCATAGGCAATAATCAATGTTACTTACTTAGTAATTAAGTATTGGAAAGTTTACTCGGTCACAGGGCACATCACGGTCAAGATGCACCGGGGCGCGACGGTAAGCGGAAACCTTGTCCCATGGACCAGTTCATTAGTCTAGCGTAGCTTTTCTCAACCGGGGTTCCCTGGACCCCTAAGGTTCCAAAAAAAGTCTCCGAGTGTTCTGCAAGAACAAGTGAGATAAGTTAATGCACGTTTGACTTTTTATTTAATTTCATAGACGTAAATATTACTAAATTCTTGGTTGGTTGGTTGGGTTTTACGGCATGTCAACGCCTTGGGTTATTTTATGCCGAATACTTCTATTGGTAATTTGGTATTCAAAAACGTTCAATGCCGACAAAGTTTTGAAATAAATTCATTTTTAATTGATAATAATACAATTTGTTTATAAACTCATGTTTTCTATTTAACCCATAGATGTGACCCTAACAGGTACTACCACTCCGGTCAGAGTGGACCAGGGAGCAATGGTGATGAAGGGGTGCTCCATATTCCCTAAACCTCCAAAACTGGAACCTCACCATCAGATAGAGTTTAACGTCATTCCCAGGACATGTAGACCCTCAGTCACCGCCTTCTAACACCTATATGATAAAAAGGGGTTGGGGTTTGCTATAAGGGCAATAGGGTTGGGACAATCATATAGGCGCTATGGCTAGACGTGACAAGTCGATTGATCGGAGGGGGCCTCTCCGACCGCCCGTCTAGCCTAAGTAAGGGTCTAAGTGGAGTGTTGCAGGTCATGGACTGCTTATCCACCAAGACTCCGTCCTTAAGCATCACGGGTCGCCACCCACGGCCAACTTGGGGGAGCCTTACCACTCTGCAGAGGTGCAGTCGGTGCATTCTAACGCCCCAGCCGACAGGGCGATCAGTATACTAGTACATTCAAACTATATGAGCGCCAGACATATACTAACTCGCAACAGAGTGCTAAAACCTCGAGGAAGACGGTTCGCGTTACCCTTGCAGTCTCAGCAAGGTATTTGCCTCTCATCCCACTTATGAGCCGAAGCTCATGGGTGGTAGGCACAAAAATGCGTTGATCCCGTCGGCATTCCCCCTCAAGGGCGCCTCGGGCACTGAGCAATATACCCAGCCCTGTCCCTTTAAATAAAGGGGGCAGGTATTTCCTGGCGTGATAACCCCCTGGGATCAACGCCGAAGCGCTTTGAAGCAGGGTAAGAAATCACTCAGTGTTCTCAGACAGCCGTGTATAATAGTCCTGGAGCAGCGCATTCACTCTCTACGCAAAGTACAACAGGCTAGTCCACAACACAAACTTAATGGCACTTGCTGCCAGTCTTATCTGTGTTTTACGGCATATCAACCTCAGTGGGGTCATCAAGTTCTTTGAAGTTTTCAGAGCAGCCGAATTTAGATGTCTCGCTGCAGTTGGATCAACACTATAAGTGACTTAGTCATAGAATTCAATTCAGGCTCCAATATCGTATATTGGCGATTTCGGCCCCTGGTGTCTGGGGCAGATAATTAATCCCTAATTTTTCCAATACATCTAACTAACTATACTATTTGCTGTCCATCGTATCTGATGATGATGACACCACGCGAATCATTTTCCTCCAATTTAATCGGTCTCTGGTTGCGTCTTGCCAACTGCCTATGGGGATATTCAAGTCCTTTAAGTTTCTTTTGATGTTGTCTTTGTACCTAAGCTTTGGTCTACCGATTCTACGTGATCCCTCAGTTGAGAGTAAAGAATCTGCTTTGGTAGTCTGTCATCCCCAAGTCTATTTAAGCGGCCAGCCCATCTCAGGTTGCGTTGGACAAGTATTTCAGGCATGCCAAGGAGTCCAGTTCTCTTCAGGATGGTCCTGTTTGAAACATGTTGCCACCACCTGACATTTAATAAACATCTAACCGATTAGGTTATTAAAAATATAACAATCATAGGGAATATACTTATTCCTGATGAAGTATTATAAACGAACAGTGTGAATTTTATTTAGCACTAGTAAGAGTATTTACGGGTTTCGAAGGAGCTCTTATTTCTCCGTAGTTGTATGTAAATTGTCGGACAAAGAAGGAACAAAATGCAGACACTTGTATTAACAAAAATTACATAAATGTTTTTGCAAATTTTATTGGTATTTGCTACGAGACTTATTTGTGAGTTAAGCAGAGTTCTTGGAGTAGTGGTGATAACAGGGGTATTCTGTTCGTCGGTAGGAAATGTTGATAAGACGCTTCGCCTCGGTAGTTTCTCGTCCTTCGGTAAGTGTGCTATTGTACCCGCCTTTTAACGTATGCTGATACAATGCCTTAGAAGTGAGCTGGTTGTAGAATTCTGTGATAAGTGGGCCCTGTTTTGGGCTTGGTGATGAGAGCTTTTAGTTTTTATGTTTCTCCTCCAGTAACTGCTATGCCATAAGTAATGGGGGTGCTATTTTAGAAGCTTCTCGCCTTGGTAACAGTTCTTTTAAATGACGGTAAATGGACCCTTTTCAAGACTATTTGGTCTTGGTGCCTTCTGTAGTGTGCTATTGTGACAGCCTTGTAGTCTGCGG
Organism: Doryteuthis pealeii; assembly: GCA_023376005.1. Taxonomy (NCBI): domain Eukaryota; kingdom Metazoa; phylum Mollusca; class Cephalopoda; order Myopsida; family Loliginidae; genus Doryteuthis; species Doryteuthis pealeii. The sequence goes on from CM042155.1 coordinate 490,681, forward strand.
ACACAATGCCTTCGAAAGTGTGCTGTGAAAAAATGCCTCCGTCCAGGTCAACGGTCCGTAGAAGTAAGCCCTGTTTTGGGGCTAAGTGATGAGTAAAGTTCAGGGACCGCTATTTACGCGACTACCCTCAGTGAGTGCTCCGTGATAAGTAATGTTTTTGGTCTTGGTGCCAACATACGATGTTGGCGATTCTCCCCTAGCGGCAGGGGGAGATAATTAACTATGGAATTTCCAATACTAGAAGTCGCTACCCGGCGTTACCTGGATAGAGGTGGGGGATAATAAAAAGTTAGTCTCGCAGATCTATTGACTGTTTTTATCTTACACAACTGATTTATGTTTTAATTGTGAACGCCACCGATGAATTTCCTTCTCTTACAATTCAAATCCTAATTTTTAGATTTCTTCCCAGATATAAATTAAATCTTCATCATTTTTGCTCAAAAAACAAGTTCTAGTGATAGTGAATGTATATATATATTTACTTTGTCATTAATTGATTTAGTTTCCTCCGGACATACATATACACACACATACATGCATACACACAACTGCCCTTATATATGTTTAGATAGGTAACCAAAAAATTTGACAAAGAAGTATTAATTTTTCCTCAAATCAGTATTAAACAATAGGTAATCTGAACATTAGCTACATAAATGAGAGTAACCTCCCCTAGTTTGTTTCAATTTGAGGAATCCGTTTGTTTTGGTCGGCCATTTTCATTGTCTAACTTTGACGTAGTCCACACCTGGAAAAATTTCAGAAAAATTGAAGGGGGTGGGTGACAATTTTACTTTTTTTCATTTAACATGGAGTTACCCAACTAATTATTTCATTATTTTATTAAAAGTTTTTTACCAAAATCCACCGGACAGATGTTAGTGGAATATGAAATGAAGTCCAATGTATATATTTTAAATTTCTGAACTGAAGTTTTGCCGAATATTTCTATTTCTGAGTAATAATTTAAAAAAAAGTTAAAACTTTTGCAGTTCTGAGGTCTAAAAAGTATATTACTGAATCACTACGCAACAACTTTAAATCTCTACAATATCAATTAATGCAGTCGTTTGATTAAAAAAAAAAAAAGAAGAAAGAAAGAAAGAAACTTATAAATAAATTAACGTATTAAGTTTTATTTTCCTTAGAGTTTCATTTTTATTAAAAGTATTAATCCCAGTTGAGAAAATGAAAATATATACAGTGGACTTTTCATTTCATATTCCACTAACATCTGTCCGGTAGACTATGGTAAAAATTTACGTCCCTGAATTCACAGTGTACCACCAATGCTTTTATTTTGACGATTCTAAGTCAAAAGTTGGTAAAAAAACCCAAAACTAATTGCCATTATTATGAATGAACTTTTACCGTGAAAAAGTTTATTTTCGTTTTTTTAGTCCATCTCTCTCTTCTTCCCCCCCCTCTCTCTCTCTTACACCCTCTCTTTCTCTCTCTCTCTCTCTCCCTCTCTCTCTCTCTCTCTCACACACACACACACACAAATAAAAAAAATGCAACTATAAAACTTAACAGGGATTGTTGATGTTTTAATATAAGAGTTTTTTTCTTCCCGCTCATATTCTAAAAATTGATTTTTGAAATTTATAAATTCTGTTCTTCAATATTCTTAATGGATCATTGGATAAAAAAAAAAATAAGCAAAGATAAATCGATGAAGTTTTCTGAAAGATTCTACTCTTTAAATAAATGATACTTTAATGTCAATATAATAATCTGATATTTTCCAGATTTTAAAAATATAAAAAATATTTTTCCAGTTATTTTCCAGATTTTAAAAGTATAAAAAAATCATTTTTTCCAGATATTTTCCAGATTTTAAAATTAAAAAAATATTTTTCCAGAGATTTTCCAGATTTTAAAAGTATAAAATATATTTTTCCAAATATCTTCCAGATTTTAAAAGTATAAAAAATATTTTTCCAGTTATTTTCCAGATTTTAAAAGTATAAAATATATTTTTCCAGATATTTTCCAGATTTTAAAATGTTAAAAAATTACTTTCAATTTTATTTTATTTTTCTTTTAAAAAAGAAAGAAAAAAAAAAAAGGCCGGGTGGTTCACTTAATCCACAGCTTCAAGCACCAATCATCGAATATTTCAACTTAACGTCACGGTGGACCAATCCATTAGTGTTATGAGTTCGATCCTTACAAGTGCCCCATTATAGTGACCTTGTGTCAGATTTTAGCTCAGTCGGTAGAGCGTCCGACTAGGAACCAGAGGGTCGATACCGGCCCACGTCAACTCAGCGTATGTGTAACACAGGGATCAGTGCGGTAAAGTGAGGAGCTGATGATAGGTGTGGCGCTCCACCTCAGACGCTAAAAACAATCTCTTTGGTCAAGAGCTAGTGAAAAGGGGATAGACTCTCTCGCTGTCTAGCTGATACCGACTTTAGGCCACCCGACGACTCACTTTTATGCTTAGTAAAAGACCTAATCGTGGATCTGTTCCTTAGTGAAGTCCAATCTGTCGTGTCAAATTTACCCCCCCCGCTCCTATATTTAACACATCGAAACTTGAATAAAGGTTAATGTTATCTTCAAAATTTTCGGACCATTCAAAAGAAGAAACATAAAAAAATAATTAAAAAAAAAAAAAACTCCTGATGATTCAAAAAAAAAAAAAAAAAAAATTCAGCTTACGGAAATAATGGAAATTATGAACAAAAACAATTTTCGTTTTCGCACCATTAAATCTATTGAAATTTAACGTAGCCCCCCAAACAAGTTATGACTATCAGCTTTTTAAAAAATTCTATGAAAAATCAACTAACAGTCAAATTTTCACGAAAAATTCGGTAATTATTCATCTTTTCATGAAATTATGTTTAAGTAAGTTTTTCGTAAAATATATTAAAGGAAATATGTTTTTACAATGTTTTCCCCCTTATTTTATTTTATGAAATCTGAAAAAAAAAAAATGAACCGATAAAAAACGATTTTTAATTTTTTTCTATAAAGATAAGAGTCTGAATAATTATATCAGAAATTTTTATAAGTTTCTATACGGAATTTCTTTTTAGCAAAAAAACAAAAAAAACAAAAAAAACAAAACATCAATTCTGAATTTTGCTAAAAAAAATGTCAATATTATGAATAATATCATTATATAAGCCGAACTTATTCGAGTAGGAACACTGTCCCTTATTCGAATAACTTCTGCTTTTGTATTTCACACTTGTAAACTTATACCAGACTTGGTTGATATTAATTAATAAAATATTGTAAATAAATATAATTTTGTTAGAAAATTATTAAAATGGCTTTTTTTTTTTCATATGACATTTTCAGGATTTTCATTAGGGATTTGTCGGAAAATATTCCAGATTAACACACACACGCACACACGCACTCTTTGCGCTGTTTTTACTTTCTTCTCTCTCTCTCTTTCGCACACACGCACACATAAGCCTGTGAATTTCAGTAGTGCGACTGTGAACACAACCATTTTATATATAAATAACTAATGAGTACGAAGTGTAATTTATTAAATTCTGTTCTTCAAAGTAAGTAGCAAGCCCTTAGTAGCTTTTGTTATGCAAACGTTGATATATGCAACATGCTGATTATTATTATTGTGCATCCTCACGTCTTTCTAGCAGTCATATTTTAATTGATCATAATAATTTGAAAGAAGAAAAAGCAGACGACATAGTATTTTTTCTTCTTCTTCTTCTTGGTGTTCGCGGTCGTTCATAAAAATAAAACAGTAAGAAATCCGCATCTAATAATACACACACACGCACGCATGCATATACATACACGCACACACACATACACATACGAACGCACGCACGCACGCACGCACGAATTCTATACGAATACAGGGAAATGCACAGCTACGTGGAGCGCGACCTGCAATATCAAATATATTGTGGTGAATAACAAGTGCGCGGTCAGTGATTGGTCCAGAGAAATTCCGCACATATTAACGTTTTGTAAAGCCGATTCTGATTGGTCGAAAAGAGATGAGACGCTGCTCCACGTGACCCTTCCGGCAATCGCTCTAAGCCTTAACCGATCACTGCCTTGGTTAGGAACTTGTCGGGAAGAGGTATATTGCTCTTTCCCTACTGGATAACCTTTACACACACACACACACACACATACACACACACACATACATACACACACACATGCACACACAAACACACACATACATACACAAATGTATATAAATATATGCATATATGATTTCTATTGATATTTTACTTACTTACAAAGTAAAGTAAAACTTTACTATTAACAGACGTAAAAAAAAAGGAAAAAAGGAAAAAAAAATTTGCACAAGTTTTTTTTAAACAACACAAGGTTTCTGTATTGGATAAAAATTGCACTTAAAATTACCGGGAAAAAAAAAAGCAGAATTTCTCCTCAACGTTAAAAAAAAAAAAAAAAAGGAAAAAAAAAAAAAAAAGATAAATATATATTATATATATATGTGTACAACGGAATATTATTTTTAAGAGGCAGATATTATTTTGAATATTTTCTTGGTCTTTTCTTTCTTTCTTTCTTTCTTTTTTTTTCACGGCAAAAAAAAAAAAAGTATTATAGTGTTTATCTTTTCTCTCCTTCATTTTTTAAACTTTTTTTTTAAAACCACTACCCCCACCCCACACAACATTCTTTCTCTCTCTCTCACTCACTCACTCACTCTCTCTCTCTCTCGTACTTTCTTTCACCTTCTCACTCTGTTTGTCTATTTTATCTTTCAAGCCTAGTATCTGCCGTAATAGAATCAGTAGATGACCAACTACAATTAGATCACTTTACTTGTGTCTTCTTCTCTCATGCCTGTCAGAATGGATGTATTACCAAGCGGAAACATATTTCGCGAGCTTCAAGTTGTGCACGATACCGGCTACTTTTCTGCACAACCTTCACTCGAAGACAGATGGCAACAGGTAGGAACATTACATTTATTATTTCATCCTTTTATTGTCATTAAAAAAACCCCAAAAAAAACAACAACAACAAAAAAAACTTTAAAAAACATTCTTTATAAAGTCTTTAAAACATTTTTATTACGATCATCTAAATTACTACGACTGCGGTATTTGGGTATTATTTATTAAGTAGTAGTAAAAATTTTCACTGTTGAATTCACGATATTATTATTATTATTATTATTATTATTATTATTATTATTGAGGTTTTTCACACATGTCGTAGCCGGTGGTTCATTAGAGGCTGAGTGACAGCAATTCTCATCATGTCTCCAGGACTCTTCTGAGTATTCTAGCCGATCTTAACAGTACTATTATTATTATCAGTATCATTATTATTATTATTTTCTCGCCAGCGATAGCTGATGGTCTTTCGCTGGAGTCTGAGTGACAACAAATCACCTCAGGTCTCCAGGACTCTTCATTATTATTATTATTATCATTATTTACTCCTTTTGAGTTTACTGGCAACACTGTTGATTGTGAGAGACAGAGTATAGTATCAAATATTTTTTTAAAAAGTCACACATTTATTTGAATTATTTTACAAAAAAAACAACATTTTTTGCGAAGAAACTTTTTATTAACACCGTTCATGATATACACAAACATAATGCAATTCTCGGTCGATACATGTAAATATAGACAAACATATATAGCTGTCGGACATTAAAGCCTATTATTATTCACACACACACACACACACACACACACACACACACACACACACACACACACACACACACACACACACACACACTATTACTACAAAATCTACACTAGTTGTTCCCTTTTTTACCTAAAAGTACTAGCGGTTTAAATATGAAAATAAATATATAACATATATATATTATATATATATATATATATATTATATATAATATGTTATATATTAATTTTCATAGTTAAACCTTAGGTACTACCAATTTTCCCTGTGAAATTTACCCCTTTCCCTATGTTTAACACAATAACTTGCATAAATAATATTATCTTGAAAATCTTTTATAAACCTGTTGTACTTTTAGGTAAAAAAAATGAACAACTAGTACATTTTATAGTAATAATATAGGTAGAAATTATTTCTAAGCGACTTGATATTGACAACATCGATTGTATATATTCAAGTATTCCTATCTAATACTAATAGTTTATTTAAAAAATATATGGTTTTAAAGTAACCATTCCTATTTAATAATATCATTTGTTTGCAACGGTTTCAAGTATCCTTATCCATAATAATCTTCCTGCAATTATATGGTTTCAAATAACTGATAATAATCCACACACACACACACACACACACACACATATATATATATATATGTGTGTGTGTGTGTGTGTGTGTATGTGTGTGTGTGATCTGTAATATTTAAAACAAAATTTACGTTGTTTTTTTGTATGTATATAGGTTTCTTGCCTGTTTATGTATGTGTTAATTGTTTGATAATGGCAAGAAATAAAATGGTGTTAATATTGCGAGTTTTTTTTACACCATCTTCAGAACATTATCAGTTTTTCAAAGATGATGATTAGCGTTGTTTAAGGAAATAAATAAATAGAATTCAAAGTGGCAAAGTGAAAGAAATGAAGAAGTCAGAACACCACATGGAAAAAGATTTCATTTCAATTAAAAATCATCTATCTATCTATCTATCTATCTATCTATCTATCTATCTCATACTGTCTCTTCCTCTCCTCTCTCTCTCTCTCTCTCTCTCTCTCTCTCTATATTATATATATATATATATATATATATATATATATATATATATATATATTCCCTATTTATCTATCTCATACTGTCCCTATCTATTTCTATATCTATCTATCTGTCCCTATCTATCATATCTATCTATCTATCTATCTATCTATCTATCTATCTATCTATCCTATCTATCTATCTCTATCTATCTATCTATCTATCTATCTATCTATCTATCTATCTATCTATCTGTCCCTATATCTATCTATCTATCTATCTCTCATATCTGGTCCCTATCTATCTATCTATCCTCTATCTATCTATCTATCTATCTATTCTGTTCAATATATATATATATATATATATATATATATATATATATATATATATATATATATATATATATATATATCATAATCAATTTTAATGTCCTGTACTTTAGATGTATGTATTTCTATTTTTATTCATGTTCGATATTTTCAACTGTCCCTAAAAAAACAAACGAAAGATCAAAGAAAAGAGAATTTGACAGATCGTCACATGGCACGCAGTTTACAAAGACACAATACAATGAAAAACAAAACAAACAAAAAACAAACAAACAAATAAATAAAAAAGAATTCTATTGGATTTTGTAACCTTTTTTCTTAATGAATTTGTGAGATAAATTTTGAATGTCGGTTATACAGGATCGAATGACGACAGAAGTTTCATTTATTGAATTAACGAGTTCTAACCAGAAATGAAAACGTAACTAGTTAGGATTTCTTTAAAGCGAATTTCTCCAACTACAAAATAATAACAAAAAGTAAGACAAATCCGGTTTTAGGTATGTATACATTTCTCGTATGAGGAATTCAGTTAAAATGTCCTTGTGTAAAAGTTGTAACTTCAATCGTTTAAAAAAAGATAGATAAATAAATAGGATAAATAATAAAAACCTCAATAGTTGTTTAATCACCAACGAGTGTAAAGAATAGGACTAGTTTGAATTGAACCTTAACGCGTACGTTTGGTTATGGATAAAAAAAAAATGTCCAGAACTCTCGACAATTTTGGCACGTTTCAAGCATCAGGAATCACAAACCATAACCATATTTTAGTTAAAATGCAAATGTAGGGGGTTTCAATCTGACTGAGGGACGGTTTCTTGGGACAGAGCATTTTTTATGTCCTGGCTACAGGATTTTTAAAATCCGATTTTAGCTTAAAGGCTAGTTGATATCGGAAACTAATTTTTCTTCTTTTTTTTCATTGTGGGTTTTTTCTTTTCTCTCTCTCTCTCTCTCTCTCTCTCTCTCTCTCTCTTTCTTTCTTTCTTTCTTTCTTCTTTCAATCATTTATTTTATTTATATTTAATTTTTTTTTTTATATACAAAAAGTCTTTTTGCTATCACCGAGAGTGGCATTCACTGATACATTGATACTAATGGTATTGATATATCTAATATTTTACTTAGAAAATATTGTACTTAAGTACTTGTAGGGTTTTTCTCAGTATTTTTTAACGGAAGGGAATTAGGATTTTAGTTTTAAATGTCATCCGTGTATTGCATGTTGATGTAGGCAAGCTGTCAGTATATTTTTTTAATGGTAATGAAGGACTATTTACTCGTAAATTCCTACCATAAAATAAACTGAACCCCCATTTTATGTCCGTGTTTTTGCAATAAATGTTTTATTTTTCTTGCACCCGTTATTTACAATACTAAATATATTTCCTTTATTTATTTTAATATTCACTTCAATGTGCATATTCTAAAAGCTTTTATTTTGTGAGAATGCTTAGTTTTAAAGTGGGGGTTCGTTTTTACACTTCAACTTTTACTTGTAAATTCCTACCATAAAATGCCCAAGCCTAATTTTATGGCAGGAATTTACGAGTAAAAAGTTGAATATTACTTTTTGTTGTTATTTCTTTTCTTTTTGGTTTTGGTACTCTAAAATAAAAACGTCAGATTTTAATCATCGTCGACGAAAAAAAAAAATTACGGTCATAAAAGGAGGATCCAATTCATGCCTAAATTGTAAAACGAGCCCCCCACTTTACATTCTCACAAAGTAAAAGCTTTTAGAATATGCACATTGAAATGAATATAAAATAAATAATAAATATATTTTGTATTGTAAAATAACGGGTGCAAGAAAAATAAAACATTTAATACAAAACACGGACATAAAATGGGGGTTCAGTTTATTTTATGGTAGGAATTTACGAGCAAATAGTCCTTCATTACCTTTTTTATTTTCCAAAGATCTCTTTCTTTTTGTTATGTGTGTGAGTGAGTGAGTGAGTGTGTGTGTGAGTGTGTGTGAGAGAGAGAGAGAGAGAGAGAGAGAGAGAGAGAGAGAGAGAGAGAGAGAGAGAGAGAGTCACTAGGCGACCATTGGTGGGATCATATAATGGTTCGTTGGCTAAGTAGTCTAGCAGATCATTTTTTGTGTGTGTGTAAAAAAGACGAATTCGATATATACGGGGAGTGCGCCTCATTTAATGGCATTGAGCCAGACTAGGTTAACATTAGCATATAGATTAAAAAATACCTAAGCATAAGAATTTCACGTGATGAAATCACTCTACGTATCGGTTTTTAGTTGGAGATCAACTGAAGTTAAGCAGCGTGTCATGTGGTTGATATGGGTGACCGAACATCAAGTATTCTAAGAAAGAAAAAAAAAACAACAACAACAAAAACACTACAATTGTACTCGTCTAAGTTGAAGATGAATTAATAATTATAAAACTAATTAATTTTTAGCTTTTTTTCTTTCTTTAAGTTTTTTTGTAATTGATAAACAAAGTTACAAAAAAAAAAAAAAGAAGAAAAACTAAAATGTCTAATTAGTATTTTAGTTATGTGAAAATTATAAATGGAAAAAAAAGTAGATGAATAAACCAATAAAAACAATTAATTCAATTCCTGTATAAAACTTAATATTTCATCTTTATTTGTGTGGTAAAGTGGGGAGCTGACGGTAGGTTAGCGCTTCACAGCAAAAAAAAACACACACACAACACACACAAAATCTCCCTAGTCTAGCGAAAAGGGGATAGACTCCCTCGCCGATGCCGATAATAGGCCAAAGACTTCATCAAAATGAATTTAACAATTCACAACTTTTTTGAATGTAGACAATAAGGAAAATATAAGGGGGGGGGTGAAATTTTTTTAAAAAATGAGACAATCATTATAAAAATTCGGTAGACTGTGAATTCAGGGACGTAAATTTTTATGACAGTCTAATCGGCAAAATAACCAGCGAATAGTAATTTTCAGTTTATTTCAGTATATAGGACTTGATAAGTTTAATCTCAATTCCCTTAAAATAACAACGCTCGGGTAAAAAAGAAAAAAAAGAAAAGTGTAAACTGAATGACTACGCAAAAACTTTAAATGTGTATCAATTAATGGTTTCGTTTAATTAAAAAAAAACCCCAAAAACTTATAAATGAATTAACTTATTAAGTTATGCTTTCCTTAGAGTTTTATTTTTATTCAAAATATTAAGCCCGGTTCCAGTTGAGAAATTAAAAAAATATATATATATTGGAATTCATTTCATATTCCACTAATATCTGTCCATTGGACTATATTAAAAATTTACACCCCTGAATTCACAGTCTACCCACTTATTTAAAATTTAAAATAAAATAAGATTGAATAAAATAAAAATATATTGTACTACTATATATATTAAATGTCGATTGAGTTTAAAAAACATTTTGTTACTACTATAATAAAGTAGTGACAAAATGTTTTAAAAACTCAATCGACATTTTTTGTGATAGGTTCAATGAACCTGGGACAAATATATATATATAATAAATAAGTAAGTACTTGTAGATAATTAGATTATTTTTTCTGACAAAAAGACCAATTCGAAAATTAAAACATACCTGCTTAACCCCCCCCCCCAAAAAAAAATCCCCCGAACAAAACAACTGATTTTAAAATTACTGATAACAACTATTGACTCATTCAACCATTATAACTTGGTTATAATCTTAAGATTTGAAAATGAATTTTTAATAAATAAATAAATTAATTAAAAGAAATTTATAAAAAAAAAAAATAAGTGAAATAAACTCTCGTTTCACTTCACTGCAACGTTTGCCAAAAAAAAAATGCAATTCACGCACGTGCCTCTTATATTTCCGCTGCTTTTACTTTTAAACTTACACTACTACTACTACTACTCTACTACTAGTAGTAGAGTAGTAGTAGTAGTAGTAGTAATTTCATCGTTTTTACAACCTACAACTCATTTTTAGTTGAAGTAAAAAAGAAATGTCACTAAAGCAGTAGTAACTATTCATTTTGTGCTTTACTTTGCTTTACTATAGTTATAGTATAAAAATCAAATGTAAAAGTTTGGTTAGTATAGTTAGTTATAGTAACTATTATTATACTAACCAACTTTACCAAAAGTTATAACTTTAATTTTTATTTCTCTATTTTTATTTACTTAATCCTTCTTGCACTTTACGACGTTTCTCTCTCTCTCTCTCTCTCTCTCTCTCTCTCTCTCTCCTCTCTATCTATCTATCTATCTATCCATCTCTCTTTCTATCTATTATTGATCTCTCTTCCCCCTCTCTCTCTCTCTATCTATCTATTTCTCTTTCTATCTATCTATTAATCTCTCTTCCTCTCTCTATTTCTATATCTCTATCTCTCTCCTTCTCTCTCTCTCTCTCGCTCTCTCTCTCTCTCTCTCTCTCTCTCTCTATCTATCTATCTATCTATCTCCTCTCTATCTATCTATTAATCTCTCTTCCCCCCCTCTCTCTCTCTCTATCTATTTCTCTATCTATCTATTAATCTCTCTTCCTCTCTCTATTTCTATCTCTCTATCTCTCTCCTTCTCTCTCTCTCTCTCTCTCTCTCTCTCTCTCTCTCTCTCTCTCTATTTCATTACGACTAATTTTTAATTTTTAATTTTGCTGGTTCTTTTTTTCTCCCCCCTCCCCAATTACAGTTTGCACCCCTCCAAAAAACAAAAAACAAAACAAAACTTGGAGTTTTATTTTCAGCACTTTTGCGCTTGAATATTTCTTTTTAATCTTTTCTTCTCCCTGAAACTTTCAGAACTTTTCTAATCATCATCATCATCATCATCATCATCATCATCATCATCATCAACAACAACAACAACAACTCGCCCCACTCACAGAACAGCTGTCTCTACTCTGAGAATTAACAAACCCTCCTCCCCTACCGCAAAAAAAAAAAACAAAACAAAAACCCAAGCAAAATCGACTCGATTATAATTATTAATAGAGGAGAACAACCTCTCTCTCTTCCAATTGTTTTGATAGGACGTAAATAACCTGTGGCTTTTCGCTTTTTCGTTTTTTTTATCCCTATAATTTAGGCACTGACAATTCTGTCATCTGCTACGAATTTTAAAAGCGAATTAAAAATAATTAAATCTATTATTTAAGGTCAAACTTTGTCTAAATCGATAATTAGTAACATAATAACCATCATTAAAAAAAGAAAAATATCATTACATATGCAGTTTATTTTTAAAAAGATTTAAAACTATTTGTTTTGGCCAATTTCGACGCGATCCGCCATTTTGTCTATTTTTCAATGGTTTTACACGCTTGTTTACAATTTTTATGTAACATTCGACTGCAAAGAAATTTACCAAAAATCAGGTAATTATCCGATTTTAATGAAATTTTCAGTATTGATTTATCAATTAATCAATTTTATAATGCATCAGTTATTTTATTCAAAAACTTTAATTTAGTATTTTTGCTATGAAAAATTAATATATAAAATTCATTTAAAATGTGAAAAGCCTGATATTCAGTTTAAAATGTTATATTTTTAGATTCTAGAAATAAATATCTACTTAATGCAAACCTTATTTTAGACACATAAAGTAATAAGTTTTGAAGAAAAACGCTATTGAAAATGTACCCCCCCCCTTTTTTAAGCAGAAAAAATATCAATGTATAATTTTTTTCTTTTATAAGATAATAGCCAATTAAATAATTATCGAAATGAGTAAAAAAGAAATCTCCAAAAAATTGTTTTTTTTTTTTCAAGTGACACCGCTTCGGCTACGGACTTCAATCGTAGCTGGTGTTTTTTTTTCAGCAGCCACCGGCTAACGGTTTTTGAGGCAGGGGGCCGGGACGGTTCTCTGCGAAGAGTACCGATAGATGTTTCAGTTAGTTTAAAAACACAACACGCAAATGCTCTATATCACATTATTGACGTTTGTGGCTTTTTATTTCCTTTTAAGTTTTTAAAAGCGATAAAAATTCCCTGACGTCCTGACAAGTGCATAAATTGATGTGTAAAACGTCACACACTTACACACACACACACACACACACACACACTTACACACACTTGCGTACGCACACACACACACACACGCATGGGAAAATGGCCTTCGTTTCCTTTGAAAGCGTGAACAAGTCCCGGTCTGTTTTTTCTTTTTTAGAGATAAATTTTCTCTCTTTTTCTCTTTCACTTTCTTTCGCACACAAACACGCATGTATTGTACACTAGCAATGAATTTATCTAAGGACACACACACACACACACACACACACACACACACACACACACACACACACACACAGACACACACACACACACACACACACACACACACACACACACACACACACACACACACACACACACAGAGACACACACACACACACACACACACACACACACACAACACACACACACACACACACACACACACACACACACACACACACACACACACACACACACACACACACACACACACACACACACAGACACAGACACAGAAACACACACACACACACACAGACACACAGACACACACACACACACACACACACACACGTGTGTGTATTTGAGGAGTGTTTTGGATGGTCTGTAATAATTTGTCTATGATTATCTACTCTAGCAAAATACACCGTCCGGGCGGTGTAAAACTTAATTTTTGAAAGACTTTGCCTGAGGGTGTGGAAGTTAAAAGTTCAATGTCAGAGGGTTTGTACCATAAGTAAGTAAAATCATCAAATTTATTAAAGGAGAACAGAAAATAAAAAAAACAATTTGAAATGGAAACATAGTTCAGTCCCCCTCAAATAAAATGTTAGCTCATAAATTTTACACAAAATCGTAGGTATTTATTTATTTGTAAATTCTTTAGTTAATTTCTTGTTACTAAAAAAAAAGGGGGGGGGAGTAAAAAATTATAAAAGAAAAAAATTAATGAATATATAATACCGGACATGGATTTATTAAAAAAAAACAAACAAACAAAAAAACAACAAAACAATGTGGACCGTCTAATGTTTTATACTCAAATTCTACGTATTAAGGATTTTGAATATAAATTAAATACTCATTGATAAACTTACACAATTCCTGACGGTTTGTGAAGTAAGCAGTGACGTAGTTTCGGTTACAGACAGAGAGACAATGAGTCTCTATTATTAATACTAGCAAATATATTCATCCTCCGGGTGCAAGTATTTATGTTTTAATGTAATAAAATATTATATCAAATTAGAAAGGCTAATGAAACTAAATAAGAATACAGATAAGACGATTTGAAACAGAGGGGGATATAAACAAAAGATTAGAAAAACTTACTCTTCCTTTACTCCCGTCTTTCATTGGTAAATTTTCCTAATTTAACTATTTAGTTAAAATAGGAAGTAAAGAATAAAATAACAGTTATTTCTTCTTGTTAATGGATTTCTTTTAAGATTTATCCCCGAGATTTTTGCTCACATTCATTAAGATAACCCCAAACAATTAGAAATCAATGATACTAAGCATATATTTACCAAAATCAAATTTTAAAAATCAATATGCAAATTAGCCTTCCCATTCACACTGTAAACCGCTATTTTGTTGTATATATAAATACAATTGCATGTTATTAGTATGTAAATGTGGTCAACAGTATTAATGATGTAAAACAATTTTATTAATAATTGAGGTTTAAATAAAAATTAAATCATGGAGAATGTGACGTAAATAACTAAGGGAATTGTGACTTGAGTAGTAATATAGTTTTGGTTACAGACAGATAAACACACACTCTCCATTATAATGAGAGATGTATTTTTCTATGATGCATTCGTTCTGACACCTGTGACACACAAACCGTAAACAAACACCAAAAAGAAAAAAGGAAGAGAAAAAAAAACAAACAAACAACCAAAAAAATAACAATAAAAATAAACAATGTCCCCCCCTCCCGCAAAAAAACAAAAAACAAAACTTAAGTGTTATTGAAATAAGCAACATAGTTATTATTTATATATCTTATTATAGGCCTTAGATTGCTTAGGGCAATGGTTCCCAACCGGGGGACCATACAACATTTTTTGGTCTCCAGACAAGCAAAGAATATTTAATTATAAAGATACAACAGGCCTCTTAAACATTGATTGACTATGGGGGTCCACCAGTAAAAACAAATCAAAGTGGGGGGGCATAGGTAAATAAAGAAGGTTGAGAACCACTCGCTTAGGGTACCTGGCTTAGGGTACCTGCCATGATTCAGTGGTCAATTATGTCAGAACTGAACATTGCTTAACTTCGCTGAAGTGAAACCAATGCCTTTAAGCGTGACTCGAACGCAAGTAACCGAGTTAGGTCCTGTCAGAAGACTTACATTTTAATCTATGCAGTTGTGTGAATCTGTAAATACGGGGAAAACTTCGAAAATAAAACAATTAACGACAAAGTAAATATATATACACATTAAATAACAACAGGGCATTAATACCACGGGCCTTTCGGGGCCTGTGTCTATTAATGAAATTAACAGCGTCAATCTCAGGGGGTTATCCCCCAGGCAACACCTGCCCCTCTCGATT
This sequence comes from Doryteuthis pealeii, assembly GCA_023376005.1. Lineage (NCBI taxonomy): Eukaryota > Metazoa > Mollusca > Cephalopoda > Myopsida > Loliginidae > Doryteuthis > Doryteuthis pealeii. The sequence goes on from CM042155.1 coordinate 506,225, forward strand.
TAAAGGGACAGGGCTGGGTTTATTTCCCAGTGCCTGAGGCGCCTCCTCGAGGGGGAATACCGACGGGATCGGCGCATTTTTTGTGTCTACCACCCATGAGTTTCGGCTTGTGGGTGGGCCCACATAAAAATGTCCTTGTGTCACGCCCTCATAAGTGGTGTGAGAGGAAAATACCTTAAATATCACCTGGGCTTGGTTTTTGAGCAAAAATGATAAAGATTTAATTTATATCCGTGAAGATAATTAAAAAATAAAAATTTAAATGATAATAGAATGGAATGTTTTTTTTATTTAATATTTTTGATAATAGGCATTAGCATTTCTTTTCAGAGTATCTGGATCAATGCAAGGTCTATTTTTTTACATAGGGATTTAAATGGGGCATCCCACGAGGATTCAACTCATGATTCAGTAATAATGGATCCGCGGGACTAACTTTAAAAAATCCCTTCTACTCAGGCGACGCCGGGTAGCCGCTGCTAGTTAGTAAATAAAAGAAAAAAAAAGAAATTAAAAAGAAAATAGAATGGTTAAATCTATTTTCTTAACAACCCTTACTCTACCATGTTTTTAGGGACTTCGGCCTCTAATTCAAACCTTTGAGTAAAGTAGAATTAATCGCATAGTCCCAGAGAACGACCCCCAGGCAGCACCGGTGCCCTCCTCTAGAAGGGACGGGGCCGGTTTATTGCTCGGTGCCTGAGATGCTCCAAAAGGTGAATGCCATGAGCTTCGGTTTGTGCGTGGCTCCCCACGTTAAAAATACCTTATGTCGCATCACGATCTAGTTGGTGGTTAGGTAAATACATACTATTGCTACTAACTGGACTATTGGTAGGTACTATTGTACACTTGTCATAAGCAGGTTAGTCTCGTAGGGGGTATGAAATATATCTAAGGTAGGTGGGTTGTCGTCCTTGGTCTACGAGCCTCTCTTTGAATCAACCAATAACAGGCCCGCAAACTTTAGCGGCAAAATTGAAGAAAGGATTTCTACCTCTTTGGCAACAGCCTCTCCAGAAATCGGACGAGAAAAGAGAAAGAGAGAAAAAGAGAGAAAAGAGAGAGAGAGAGAGAGAGAGAGAGAGAGAGAGAGAGTTTCAAGCGTAATTTCTTGTTTGCGTATGTAAGTAAAAAGTAAAGTCGTCGGGGCGGCCTAATGTCAGTATGAGCCATACAGCGAGGGAGTCTATCCCCTTTTCACTTGCGTTAGACCAAGGAGATTATTTTTAGTGTCTACATCAGTTCCTTACTTTACCGTATAGATCCCTGTGCTACTCATACGCTGAGTTGGCGAGGGCCGGTATCGAACTAGGAACCTTGTGGTTTACTAGCCGAACACTCTACCGACTGAGCTAACCCGGCCCTTGTTTTCATGTGTTTTCTATTGTTAACTCCTGTCTGCTTTACACTCGCGGCGTGAATCAGAACAGAGGTTCACCAATGCAATAGTGCTCAACTAGTGTAGCCTTGTGCCTGGATAGGCTAAGTTTAGAAAATATCAATCAGTAAAAGATAGGCAGGTGGGTTAGACAGCTGAGTATTTTCCCAATAGCGTCTGGGATTAATGTTCAAATATGGATTTCGTATTTTCAAGACAAACTGGTTCATTTCACTTGGGAAAATTGGTATAACAATATATATAACCACCCACGTTTGGCCTTGTGCCATACTAGATTAAGTAAACATGGAGAAAGGTCGTTTCAGCTAAGTCGGTTGAGCATCCGCCTAGGAACCACGAGGTTCCGGGTTCGATACCGGCCCTCGCCAACTCTACGCATGAGTAACATAGGGATCTGTGCCGTAAAGTGAGGAGCTGATGGTAGGTGCTGCACTCCATCTCAGATGCTAAGATAATCTCCTTGGTCTAGCGCTAGTGAAAAGGGGATAGACTCCCTCGCTGATTGGCTGATACCGACATTAGGCCGCCCTGACAACTTTACTTTTTAAAACTTGAATATTTACGCCAGGAGAGCACATATTCTTGCTAGTACAAGTAACTTCCGCTTGTGGGTGAGCCCACGTTAAAACGAGGCCTTGTGCCCAGTCCATACAGGTGGGGTATGAGACAAATAAATTCTTGCTAGTACAAGTAAAGGAAGAAGAAGAAGAAGAAGAAGAAGAAGAAGAAGAAGAAGAAGAAGAAGAAGAATGTAGTTTTTTTTTGTTTTGTTTTGTTATCTTTCGCCCCTTTTTATAATCAGTGCATTAAATGTTTGTTGTGTATTTGACTCATAGGTCATTTAGGTTCACCTCAAAGAGAATCATCGAGTTGAGTTCTATCCCAAGTGCCACTTGAGCTGCAGTATCACTCAGTATCAGTTAAGCGGGGGGCGAGAGGGAGGGGGAGGAGCGAAGATAAAATTTAAAAAAAAAAAAAGTAGTCACTCCAGTGTAAAAAGTCAATTACTTGAAAGATTTTTTATTTAGATTTTTCGGATTGTTATCGTCATCTTTATTGTTATATACAGAACGTTTCGGCCGATTTGCTCTCCGGTCTTTTTTCAAGTGTTTCTTGTCGAACTTTGGACCCTTCTTGTCGAACTTTGGACCCTTCTTGTCGAACTCGGGACCCTTCTTGTTGAACTCTAGTGTAAAAAGTCAATTACTAGAAAGATGCATTATTTAGATTTTGGTCTTCATCTTTATTGTTATATACAGAACGTTTCGGTCGACATGCTCTCCGATCTTTTTCAGGTGTTTCTTCGGGACCCTTCTTGTCGAACTCGGAAGTCTTCATGTCGGAATCGAGAGCTAGATTAGATAATCATTACAAGCTGGAGGTTACAGGATCAATCCTAGGTTCAATTCAATAATAGTAAAAGCAAAACGTTTTTGGCATAAAATGACCCAACTGGTTGACATGCCGTAAAATCCAACCAACCAGCCAACCAACCAACAATCAAATTGGTGCCACTGGTATAACCCGTGTCGCCTGTCTGCTAGAATTCACAAAGTGAAATCTAAAAGAGAGAGAATCTTCATTTCCTTATCACAGCAGTAAAAAATAGGTGTTAATTATGCAAATTAATTTGAACTTTAAAACGCTGCACGGGTACATCGCTTTCTGAACGGGGGATGCCATTTTAACTAGGAAAAGACAGAAACATTTATAACACACATCGGTTTTTCAGTACAGGTTGGCACGAATGTAATAGTTCATATACATAGACTAACACACACACACACACACACACACACACACAACACACACACACACACACACATACATAGATACATACATAGATGATGGCAGCAAACTCGTGTTCAAGTATTGTCAATGACATTTTCTCGATTTGTTTAGCCTTTACATTTGAACATATATGCCCGTCCAAAATTCATTAATTATTAACTAATTAATTTTCAAAATTAGGTATGACTTCAATTAAGCACATATCCTCAAATATATATATATATATATCCGTTATCATCCTGCAACACCCTCTGGTTAAAAATGTTACCGTCCAAATTGTCCAAGATGCAATGCAAAATGTATATACAGATTATGTGGGGATCGCTTAATCACAGATTTCTTATTTGTCCTATTTTATTTCACCCACTTTTAAAAATGAACATTCCAAATAGTCTTGCGTCGCTTAAATGCCCAACATTAAAAAAATTGAAGGAATAAAAAAAAAAAAAAAAAAAAAAAAAGAAAGAAATTACCTGTTTGTTTTAGTTTGGTTTGGTTTTATTTTGTTTTACGGCATATCAACCTCAGTGGGTCATTTAATGCCGATAAAGTTTTGAAATAAATCAATTCTTAATGGATAATACAATTTTTTTATAAATACATTTTTCTATTTAACCCATAGATGATGGGACCCTTACAGGTACTACCACTCCGGGTCAGAGTGGACCAGGGAGCACTGGTGATGAAGGGGTGCTCCACATTCCCCAAACCTCCAAAACTTGAACCTCACCATCAGATAGAGTTTAACGTCATTCCCAGGACATGTAGACCTGCAGCCACCGCCTTCTAGCACCCATATGATAAAAAGGGGTTGGGGCTTGCCATAAGGGCAATAGGGTTGGGAATATCATATAGGTGCTAGGGCTTTACGTGACCAGCTGATTGATCGGATGGGGCTTCTCCGACCGCCCGTCTAGCCTAAGTAAGATTCTAAGTGGAGTGTTGCAAGTCATGGACTGCTCATCCATCTGGGTTCTATCCTTTAGCGTCACGGGTCGCCACCCACGGTCAACAGGTGGCCCCATTGGGGAGTCTTACCCCTTTGCAGAGTTGCAGTCGGTGCATTCTAACGCCTCAGCCGACAGGGCGGCTGTTTGTTTTATTTGTAATATTGAAATTATGAATTTCGAAAGATATTTTGGTAATTTTGGTAGGATTTATATATATATTTTATTTATATATATTTATATATACAATTGCAAATCATCATTTCTGGCTTAAATAGCTCCTCTTAATTTTTGTTTCGTTTCGTGGAAATTCCACGGGTCCCGCTAGTCTTGATAATTGTTTCAAGGTTTTAAACCTAAGGGCATCATGAATATGTACACACACACACACAACCAATTAAATTCATAGTCATGAAAATTTGAAATTGTACAGTATTATTTCGATTGTTATTGTATATTTTTGTACTATTTATTACAAAGACAACAGAAGGATTTATATGTAATGAAATTGCAAATCATCGTTTCTGGCTTAAATAGCACATCTTGATTTTTGTTTCGTTTCGTGGAAATTCCACGGGTCCTGCTAGTTTATTTTTAATGCGTGATCTGTGTCGTTAGGAAAAAACTATGCTAACAACATACACAGGTTCGGAAAGCGCCTTAACCTTTGAGTTGTTTCTGCTATTCCATTTAATGGGTTCTATTTTCATACATCTATTTATTTATTTATTTATTTTTATACGTTTGTTAAATTCTGGCCAAACACTCAGTGTTGTTTAGTCATAGGAAATCCCGGTCGTATTGACGTTGGCTATTTTCTTTCTTTCTTTCTTTTCTTTCTTTTTTCTTTCTTTCTTTCTTTCTTTCTTTCTTTCTCTTTTTATTATTAGATTCTCTTTTTTCTTGTTTATTCTTTCTTTCTTTCTTTCTTTCTTTCTTTCTTTATTCTTTTCTTTTTTTTCTTCTTTCTTTCTTTTTCTTTCTTTGTCTGCTGACCCACAGGATGCTAAAATAATCAGTAGAAAAACGTTGAAATGCCGCACAAAAACCGTACCACACCACACACACACCACACACACACACACACACACACACACACACACACACACACACACACACTCATACGTGCACACACACACATGGATAAATAAAATAAGGCTAGAAACAAGAGACACTCGGTGAGAATCGAACTCACTAAGAACGGTCTGGTAGCCTAGATCGCTAAATAATATGCTACGCGAGGCGCTCGGGGTCACATCAGGGTCACATCATATAATGGTTTGCAAGATAGTCTTGCGGATCAATTACTACTGAATAGTAAATTTGACCCTTGCTGGAGGCCCCATACTTGTGACCTTGTGTCACATCCTACTCGTGGCGAACGGGCTGAGTAAATACCTACTACGGGGCGAGGCGCCCTTGAAAAATGTATAAGTAGCTACCAAAAGTCGTTTGATGTCACGATGCTCTACTTAAATAAACTTTACTTAATTTGGTCGATGTAGTAGTAGCAATAGTATTAGTATTGTTTGCTCCTTTTGAGTTTTCACATCAGCATTAGCTGATGGTTTTTCACTGGAGTCTGAGTGACAGCAAGTCTCATCAGGTCTCCAGGACTCTTCTGAGTATTCTGGCAGATTGCAGCAGTGCAGTGTTCTGAATGGTTTCAACCCTTCCTCTGATTTCCAAACATTCCAGACCCTTTTCCAATACTTTTGGGACTGTTCCAAAGTATTATTATTATTATTATTATTATTATTATTAGTAGTAGTAGTAGTAGTTTTATTTATTTTGTTTGAGACTTCCTCTGAGTTATTAATAACTAGAAGTGGCTACCCTACGTTGACTGGGTAGAGTTTGGGATAAAAAAAAAGTTAGTCTCGCAGATCCATTGATTGTTTTGGTCTTCCATAATTGATTTGTTTATGTTTTAATCCCGATCGCAACCAATGATACAAAAATCTTCATTATTTTTGCACAAAAAGCAAGTTCTGGTGATAGTGAACGTGTATATATATTTACTTTGTCATTAATTGTTTTATTTTCGTACTTTCCTCCGGACATACATACATACATACTAACTGTCCTTTACATCTTCTTATTATAATGGAGATTGTGTGTTTGTCTGTCTGTAACCGAAACTAAATCACTATTCAAGTCATAATTCCCTTAGTTATTGACGTCACATTTACCATGAATTTATTTTTATTTAAACCTCAATTATTGATAAAATTGTTATACCTTATTAATACTGTTAACCATATCTACCTACTAATAGCATGTAATTGTATTTATATATACAACAAAATAGCGGATTACAGTGTGAACGAGAAGGCTAATTTGCATATTGATATTTAAAATTTGATTTTAATAAATATATGCTTAGTATTATTGATTTCTAATTGTTTGGTTTTATCTTAACAAATGTGAGCAAAGATCTCGGGGATAAATCTTAAAAGAAATCCATTAACAAGACAAAAGAACTGTAATTTTATTAAATACTTCATAATCTAACTAAATAGATAAATTAGGAAAAATGAAAGACGGGAGTGAAAGAAAATGATGGAAGAGTTAAGTCTAAAGCTGTTCTATTTTTCGATTATACCCCTCAGTTTATCATTTTCTAAATAGTTTATAATTTGATACAATATTTTATAACATCAAAACCTAAATACTTGCACCCGAAGGGTGCATATATTTGCTAGTATGTATAAAAAAACAAACTCTCCTCATTTACTCATTTTTTTTAGTTGTAAGTAAAGTGGCCTATTGTCGTTATTAGTCGGACCCCTTTTTACTGGCGCTAAACCAGGGAGATTGTTTTAGCATCTGAGGTGGCGCGTCACACCTACCCTCAGCTCTCCAATTTATAACACAGATCCAAATTGTGTTACACATGCATACAGTTGGCAAAGACCGGGGTCGGACTCGGAACCTTGTGGTCCTTAGGTGGATGCTCTACCGACTGAGATAAACCTCCCCTAATTGTAAGTAAGTAAAGTCGTCGGGGTGGCCTAACGTCGGTATCAGACAGACAACAGGGAATCTATCTATAGACCAAGGAATTTGTTTTTGCGTCTGAAGGGGAGCGCCACACTTACCATCAGCTCCTTGCGTTACCGCGCAGATCCCTGTGTTACTCATACGCTAAGTTGGCGAGGGTTGGTATCAAACCTGGAACCTTGTAGTTCCTAGGCGGACGCTACTCCAATTTTGTTCTGGTCACTTTGAAGTCAGACAAAACATTGGGCAATCATCATTTCACCCCCTGTCGGTGGGGCTTGGAATAAGCCGACTATATACCCCATCGCTCCCCAAACGGGCCCCAAGTGTATGACACACTAAACTGCATCTGATGGTAAGACTCCAGTTCTGGAACTTCTGGTACCCCTTCATAGCCATCACTTCCAGGTCCACTCTGACTCGTAGTGGTATTATCTGTTAGGGTCCCATCTATGGATCAAATATATTTGTTTAAAAATTATTCGTATTTGATAAGACCATGTGTGTTACTTACAAAAAAACCCAAAAAACAAAAGCAAAAAAAACCCCCAACCTTTTTAAGAAATACTACAACAAAAAATATAAATATGAACATACAAAGAACGTGATTCCCTAACCTCTAAGCATAAGATTTATTTATATTCAAAGTTCGACCAGACCGAGTGCACCGCCTTCAAAAAAAATGAGGGAGGAAAAAATAAAAAAGAAAAATAGAATGTAGAAATAATAATTAGAAAAGAGCCCCACGCCCCATCTTCAATAAAAAGAGTCCTCCAGCCTTTATAGAAAAAATTACACAAAAAGTTTAAAAATATGAACTGTACAGTGAATTGAACGGAGATTTCCTAACCTTTTGGGCATTGAAATACCCTAGAATGGTTTGAATGCGCGTTAATACTGTTTGGAAATACCGTATTCGATTATGGACCTTTGTGTATTGTTGGGTTGGTTGATTTGGTGGGTGGCAGAAAAAAAGATAAAGAAAGATAAGAAGAAAGGAGGGAGAAAAGAGAATTAAACAATATAAAGTCTTTAAAAAAGAAACTATTGGTTATACAGATAAAATGTTGGATATGACATACGCACAGATGAACGTGAATTTTATTCCTAGACATGTTTAAGCTCTAAGGATTATACCTCAGATGTTGGTTTTGATATGGCCATTTTAAATTTGATCAATTCAAGTCTTAAGCACCGTTTTGTTTCGTTGGTTTCCTATTTGTAAGGCTGGTTCGATTTAAGTAACTGTATGCGTTGTTGATGTTTTGAGTTCTGTTTTAGCATTATTTCATTTGTTTTTGTTTTGCTTTAGGTTTTATTGGTTGTTTGCTTTGGACAGGATTTAAGAATCCTTGGCAGGATTCCCAATGGAATATGTCACTCGGGAGCCTGGTTAAAATGATTTCCCTATTTTGTATTGGGCGTTACGACATATTTTCATTTTCTTTGCTTATCTGAATACTGATTATTTCGGACCTGTGTTTTGTGATATTGTGATGTGGGGGGGGGTTGGTGTGGATGGTTTGGTTGTTTTGGGGTGTGTGGGTGGTGTGTGTTTTTTGTGGTTTGTGCTGATTTTCTGTGTTTGTTTTGGGGTGTTGGTTTATTGTGGGTGTTGTTGGTTTGTTGTTTGTGTTTTTTTTTGCTTTTGGTTTGTGTTTTGTGTTTTGTTGTTTGTTGTGGGTTTGTGTTTGTTGTTTGTTTTGTTTGTTGGTGTGGTTTTGTTGTGGTGTGTGTTTGGGTTGTTTTGGGTGGTGTGGTGTTTTTTTTTGGTGTGGTTGTTGTGTTTGTGTTTGTGGTAGGTGGGTTGTTTTGGTTTCGTGGTTGTGTTGTTTGCTTTGTGTGTGTGTGTGTGTTTTTGTGTTGGCGTGGTGTGTGTGTTGGGTTTGGTTTGGTGGTGTCGTGGGGGGTTGTGCGGTGTTTGTGTTTTTGTTGTGTTTGTGTTTCGTGAGTTGTGGTGTGGTGTGTTTGGTGGTGTGTTTTATTGTGGGTTTTTGTTGTGGTAGTGTTTGTCTTATTTTTCTGGTTTGTTTTTGTGTTCGTGTTGGTTGGTGGGTGGTGTGGTTGGTTGTTGTTTGGTGGTGGTTTTTGGGGGGTGTTGTGTTGGTTTGCTGATGTGGTGGTGTGGTGGTTTTGTTGTCGGCGGGTTTGTTGTTGATTTTGGTTGCTGGGTTTTTTGGGTTGTGTTGGGTGTGGTGTTGGGGGGGTGGATGGGTGTTTTTGTGTTGGGTGGTTGTGGGTTGTGGTGTGCTCGTGTTGGAGTTTGGGTGGTTGTGTATTGTTTTGTGAGGGGTGGGTTGTGGCGTGGTGGGTGGGGTTGTGTTGGTTTTGTGGATTTGCGGTGTGTTGTTTATTGGTGTTGGTGGAGTTTTTGTATTTTGTGTTGTTGTCGTTTGGTCGGGTGTGGTGGGTTGGTTTTGGGGGTGTTGTGGTTTGGGGGTTGATTGTTGTGGTGGTTTTTGGGGCGGTGGGTGCGTTGATGCGGTCGAAATCATGGTGTTAGTTGGTTGGGGGAGGCAGTTTTAGAGATAGTTAGAGGTGGTTTTGGTTTGGGGTGGTGGTCTTGGTATGATGAGTTCCTGGACTATGATTGTTGATTGTGAGTCACAATGGAGGGGAGAGGAAGTGGATCACTGCGAAGTTTTAGGTACTTGTGAATATATATATAGTAGGTATGTATATAGTTTATATGTAGTGTGGTTGATATCTATTTGAGTTTGGGTGGGTATATATATTATTTATATATATTCTATATATATAGTATAAACGAAGGTCCGCAATAATGGATTTAAAAATTAGCAGAAACAATCAGTTTTACACATGACACGTGTTTGCAGATCTTCTAATATCTCTTCAGGCATTAAAATTAACCATATTATATATAATATATTATATTATATAATATATATAATAGTATATATATATTATATATATATATATAATAGTAATTTCGGAAAAGCGAATCCTTCCAATTAATTAATAGAAAAAGATTAATTATTAGTTACTCTATTATTATTATTATTATTATTATATATTCCTTTGAGTTTTTTCACATCAGCGTTGGAAGTAGATGGTATTTTCCCTGGAGTCTGAGTGACAACAAGTCTCCTCAGGTCTCCAGGACTCCTCCTGAGTATCCTAGGCCGATGTTGAGCAGTGCAGTAGTCGGATGGTCTCAATCTTCCTCTTATTTCCAGATCTCCAGTCTTTTTTTTTCAAGTTTATTGGTACCGGTTCCAAGTGCACCACTCAATTGGTTCACTTTCACTCTCATATCCAACATAATTTTCAATTCTTGATAAGGTCCAGGTATTTAATTTATTATTATTAATTAATTATTTTATTATTATTATATATTAATATTATTATTATTATTATTATTATTATTTACTCCTTTGGGAGTTTTCAACATCAGCATTAGTTGATGGGTCTTTCATTGGAGTCTGAGTGACAGCAAGTTCCTCAAGGTCTCCAGGACTCTTCTGAGTATTCTGGCAGAATTGCGCACGTTCCGCAGGTGTTCTGGAATGGTTTCAAAAATCCTTCCGTCTTGGATATCCAACTTTCCCACAAGGAAGCCCCTTTTCTAATCACCTTTGGGACTGTTTCCAAAAGTGCACGCAACTAAATTGGTCATCACTTTCACTTTTCCATATTCCATAACTTTTTTCAAGTTGCTGTCTGGGCAAGGTCGCAGAATTTGTCTTTTTTTTCTGCGATTTTCTCTGGGATTTATGACTTCAACCCTGTGGTCTGGCTGGGGCACTGTGGCAAAAAATCCCCAGCCTTGTCAAGTGTGGTGCAGTTCTTTATTTCTTTTGTTTATTCAGATCAGCTAGGTCTGGCCTCTTCTGCTCAGGGAATAATTTGGTTTTGTGCGTGCTGTGAGATTGATCCGTGTTTAAATTATTATTAATATTATATTATGTTATTATTATAATTATTAAATATTACTTGCAACGTGACAGCAGTAGCTGCGATATGCCCGAAGGTGATAGTCAAGTTTCTTAGCTCAAAACATGGTTGTGGCGTTTGTTATAAGCAACAGGCTGTCATGGATATCGTTTGTTTCAGATTAGCAGGAACGGTCGGAGTTGGGGGGTGAAGGCACTCCACCGAAGCCTTAAATAAAATATACCTTTCAATGTGTTTTTCTTTACCAAAAACTATGTAATCGACGTGAGTGTCACTACCTTAAAAGCAATCGATCGTTTAAAACTGTCATTTTGGTAAGGCAAACCAAATTGTATAGTTACAACGAAGCAAACTGTCCATTTTTAAAAAAACCCGATCTGTATTATATCTATGGATTACTCTTTCTGATAGAAAATATATGGGTACTATTGAAAGAGTAATGTGGTAGATGTGGCCATTTGTTAAAGTATGTTTATATATAATTTTAATAGTATTTTGAGAGTGCAATACATCAATGCTATAAAAAAATAATAAGCGATAAAAGATTTATTTTTGTTCTATATCAAATGTTAATAGTGTAGACAGAAAAAAAAAATATTATCTTTTTGGCTTTATTTTTTATACGCATTGTTAATATGTCTCAAATTTTAATATGATTATAACATATGTATATTTTTTCCCAGGCAGTGACCTGTGGATATACCAGTCATGGTATACAGATAATTAGCAGCTTTGGGCCAGATTTCTTTTGGTATAGCTGTTTTTTACTTGGCCAAGGTGTCCGGTTAGTATGCGTTTGTTGTTGGTCTTATAGTGTAATAATTATCTCACAAGGTTGGTATCTATTCTGAGTAGTTCCGTGGGGTTCTCTGCGGTCCGATACGTCGGCGTATTGTAGGTATGCAAAGCGAGTTGTTCTGGTATGCGTGCAGTAGAATGTGTAAGAGTGGGTTAGCTTGATTGTGTTTGTGTAGTGTGTGGGTTTCTGGTGCTCCAGCTTTCGTCCGTAGTTGGAATACTGACGGGCTTATAATGAAAATACAGATTGTGGCTGCTTTGGTCATAGCAGGGTTATGGGTTTAGTAATGAGATAATGTGTGGGATTTATGCAGTCCTGGGTTTCGCTGAATGCTGGGCCGTGTGTCGTGTATGTTATATTATCATCATTTGTGCGCGGGTGGAGTATTGGATTTGTTATGGGATTCTGGGGGGAGAGGGGTCTTATATTCTTTCATTCTCGAACGAGGAGAAGATCATCATCTAACATCATCAGAAAAAGAAGAAAGAAAGATCATATCATCAATCATCATCATAAGAAGAAGAAGAAGACATCGATCATCACCATCCCATATAGAAAAGAAGAAGGAAAGACAGAAGAAAGAAGAAGATAAGATCATCATCATCATCCATAGAAGAAGAAGAAGAAGAAGAAGAAGAAGAAGAAGAAGAAGATCATCATCATCATCCATCCATCATCCCATGAAGAAGAAGAAGAAGAAGAAGAAGCAAGATCATCATCAATCAATATCCAGAAGAAAAGAGAAGAAGATAGAAGAGAAAACATCCATCATCAAAGAAGAGAGAAGAAGAAGAAGAAGAAGAAGAAGAAGATCATCCATCATCATCATCATATCATCATCCATCATATCAGAAGAAGAAGAAGAAGAAAAGAAGAAGAGAGAAGAAGAAAAAGAAGACATCATCATCATCACAGAAAAGAAGAAGAAGACAATCCATCATCAACAAAGAAGAAGAGAGAAGACATCCATCATCATCCATTCCATCATCATCCATCAAGAAGAAGAAGAAGAAAGAAGAAGAAGAAGATCATCATATCATCATCATAGAAGAAGAAGATCAGAAGAAGAGAGAAGAAGAGAGAAGATCTATATATCAAGAAGAAGAAGAAAGAAGAAGAAGAAGATCATCATCACATCATCATCATATCATAAGAAGAAGAAGAAGAAGAAGAAGATCATCAGAAGAGAAGAGAAGAGAAGAAAGATCATCATCATCAGAAGAAGAAGAAGAAGAAGAAGAAGAAGAAGAAACCATCATCATCATCATCATCATCATCAAGAAGAAGAAAGAAGAAGAAGAAGAAGAAGAAGAGAGAATATCATCATCATCATGCAAAGGAAAGAAGAAGAAGAAGAAGAAGTCAATCATCATATGAAAAGAAGAAGAAACCATCATCATATCATCAGAAAAGAGAAGAAGAAGAAGAAGAAGAAGAAGAAGAAGGAATATCTCAATCATCATCAATAGAAGAGAAGAAGAAGAAGAAGAGAAAGATCCTCATCTCGCCATCATCATCTGGATGCCGTTTGGATGTGAACCAAGTCTATTGTATTTACAACCGTTGACATTTTAAGACGACCAGTGAAACTCGCGTCGATTATCATTGCCGCGCGGGAATTACGTATATTTCCTATTAGAAATATAATACACTGGTGGTCTGCAATGTTTTAAGGTTGAATTATAGATAGTTGGTTTTAAGGCAGTTTTTTACGCTGAATCAAATCATACTCTTATTTCTCTAATCATATCAAATTTTTAAGAAGCAAGCTTTACTTAAAATTATAGAACAGTATCATAACATTGACAAGTAGCGTCTGCAGGCTTTTTGAATAAGTGTTATTATTATGTTCAACTGTTGTGAAGTTTCTTTTAAAAAACAGACCTGCTAAACAAATGAATGCATTTTTTGAATCCAGCATAAAAATGTGGTCCTATATCACTTGATAAACTTTTGATTTAGGAGAAATTTTTTTTTTAACGCGGGGCAGTGCTATCATTGTCCTAAAATGCGCGCGGGATTTACTCATATAGCTAAACCAATAAATAAACCGCCCTGTCGGACTGGGGCGTTAGAATGCACCGATTGCACCTCTGCACAGGTAAGACTCCCCAAATGAGGCTACCTGTTGGCCGTGGTGGCGACGCGTGATGCTTAAGGATAGAGCCCAGTGGATGAGCAGTTCACTTTGGCCCTATCTTGGAATGACGGGCGTCGGAGAAACCCCCTCCGAATCAATCGCTGGTCACGTCAAGCCTAGCACCTATATGATTTTCCCAACCCATTGCCCTTATGGCAAGCCCCAACCCCTTTTTATCATATGGTTAGCAAGAGCGGTGACTGATGGTGAGGTTCCAGTTTGGAGGTTTGGGGAATGTGGAGCACCTGGTCACTCTGACCGAGTGGTAGTACCTGTTAGGGTCCCATCTATGGGGTTAAATAGAAAAATGTATTTAAAAAAAATTGTATTATCCATTAAGAATTGATTTTTTCAAAACTTATCGGCATTAAATGACCCACTGAGGTTGATATGCCGTAAACAAAACAAACAAAAACGAACCAAACCAATAAATAAATTAAATAAATGGATAGATAAATAGATTAAATGATTTTCGAGATTCTTTTAAAATTTTGGTTTCGTTTTCCCCTGAATAATATTTTTTTTAAATTATATATTAATACGCTTGTTCCTTAATAGCTCTTGGTAAAGTAAGTAAAGTCGTCGGGGCGGCCAAATGTCGGTATCAGCCAGACAATCAGCGAGGGTGGTCTATCCCTTTCCCTACCGCTAGACCAAGGAGATGTTTTTTTTGGTCTGGGGTGGAGCGCCACACCTACATCAGCTCCTTACTTTACTGCACGATCGCTGTGCTACTCATACGCTGAGTGGCGAGGACCGTATCGAATTAGAACCTTGTGGTTTCTAGCCAAACGTCTACCGACTGAGCTAAGTAAACGTATAAAGAGTTGGGATAATTGTATTATTATACTGTGGTATATCCACAGGTCCTGCCTGTAAATAATAATATACATATGTTATATATTTAATAATTTGAAGACAATTACAAGCGTATAAAAAAATAAAAGCAAAAAGATATTTTTTTTTTGTCTTATATAACATTTGATAAGACAAAAAATAACACTCTTTTTGTTTTTATTTTTTATACGCTATTGGTAATTGCCTCAAAATTATTAATATTTATACACTACTTAACAATGCTTACCAATTATGTTTAATATACATAATTTATTTCTATCTAGAAGGTGTAATAATCGATTCGGGTTTTAAAAAATGGACAGTTAGCTTTTGTAATATACAATTTGGTTTGCCTACCAAATGACAGTTTTAAAAGATCCGATTTTTAAGGTAGTGACACTCACGCGATACATAATTTTGGTAAAGAAAACACATGAAGTATATTATTAAGGCTTTCGGTGGGGTGCCTTCACCCAACCCGACCTTTCCTGCTAATCTGAAACAACGTATCATGACAGCTGTTGCTATAAAACGCGTGTTTGGCAAGAAATTGACTATCACCTTGCGGGCATATCGAGCTACTGCTGTACGTTGCAATAATAATAATAATATTAATAATAATAATAATAATAATAATAATAAACGGATCATCTTATCCGCAAGAAGCCAGACTAGTGTTGATAAACAAAAAAGAAAGAACTTGCCAACTGGTGTGATTTTGCAGTGCCAGCAGATCACAGGGTGAAGTTAAGGAAATTGAAAAAAAGACAAATATCTGGACCTTGCCAGAGAACTGAAAAAGTTATGGAATATGAAAGTGAAAGTGATACCAATTGTAGTTGGTGCACTTGGAACAGTCCCAAAAGGATTAGAAAAGGGCTTGGAAAGTTTGGATATCAGAGGAAGGATTGAAACAATTAAGAACACTGCACTGCTGCAATCTGCCAGAATACTCAGAAGAGTCCTGGAGACCTGAGGAGACTTGCTGTCACTCAGACTCCAATGAAAGACCATCAACTAATGCTGATGTGAAACTCAAAAGGAGTAATATAATAATATAATAATATAATAATAAATATAATAAATAATAATAATAATAATATTAAATACCTGGACCTTATCAAGAGAATTGAAAAATAGTGGAATATGAGAGTGAAAGTGATACCAATTGTAGTTGGTGCACTTGGAACGGTACCAATAAACTTGAAAAAAAGACTGGAGGATCTGGAAATAAGAGGAAGAATTGAGACCATCCAGACTACTGCACTGCTACAATCGGCTAGAAATACTCAGGAGAGTCCTGGAGACCTGAGAGACTTGTTGTCACTCAGATCCAGGAATACCATCAGCTAACGCTGATGTGAAAACTCAAAGGATAATGATAATATTATAATAATATTAATAATAATAATAATAATCTTCTATTAATAATGGAGATTCGCTTCCGATATATATATATATATATATATATATATATATATATATATTATATATATATACTATTATTATATAATATGGTTAATTAATGCCTGAAGAAGATATTGAAGATCTGAAACACGTGTCATGTAAAATGATTTTTTTAAATCCATTATGCGGACCTTCGTTTTTATACTATATATATAATATATATATATATATATATATATATTATATATATATTATATATATATATCAAAGTACCTACAATGAGTGATTTCCTCTCCCTCATTTGTATCATATCATAGTCCAAGGATCTTCAAGACCATATACTTAATGCTCCTCACCAGTTTGGATTACGCACAGCCTCCGATAAAAACAAGTCGATATATTTCCAGATAAGAAGAATGGATTGTCAACGCCAAATGGGAATCATTGGTGTGGTTTCCATTGGGAATCTGCCAGATTTAATCTGTCCAAAGAATAACAGCAACAGTAACTGTAAAACAGACTCAAATCAAAACGTACAGACTTAAATCGAACCGCTTCAAATAGGAAACGACTGGTTGATTGATTGATTTTAATGGCATATCAAACATCTAGGGTTTCTTAGCTTAACTGTTAGGGAATCACGTTCATTGTGCGTTCATATTAACATTTTTTGTGTAATTGTTTTTTAGACTTTTTGTTTAATTCTTTTCTTTTTTTTTCTTTTTTTTTTTTTTGCACATGGTCCTATCGAATACGTATTTAAACAGCTATTTAACGCATGTCCAAACATCTAGGGTATTTCATGCAAAAGGTTAGAATCTCGTTCATTGTAAGTTCATATTTAAACTTTTGGCTGAATACCCTAGATGGTTTGACATGCGTTAAAATAGCTGTTTGAATACCGTATTCGATAGGACATGTGAAAAGAAAAAGAAAAAAAAGAAAAAGAATTAAAACAAAAGTCTTAAAAACATTACACAAAATGTTAATATGACGCACAATGAGACGATCTAACAGTTAAGCCTAAGATACTAGATGGTTTTGATATGCCATAAAAATCAATCCAATCAACGTCGTTTCCTATTTTGAAGCGTTCGATTAAGTCTTGTAGCGGTTTGTTTTACAGTAACTGTTCTGTTATTTCTTTGGACGATTAAAATCCTGGCAGATTCCAATGGATACACAAATGTATTCCATTTGCGTTAGACATATCCATTCTTCTTATCTGAAAAATATTCGACTTGTTTTATCGGAAGGCTGGTGCGTAATCCAAACTGGTAGGAGCTTAAGTATATGGTCTTGAAGACCTGGACTATGATATGATACAATGAGGGGAGAGGAAATATCATCATTGTAGGTACTTGAATTATATATTATATATATATAAATATATATATATATTATATATTATAAATATAATATATAGTATAAAAACGAAGGTCGCATAATGGATTTAAAAAAATCATTTTACATGACACGTGTTTCAGATCTTCTAATATCTTCTTCAGGCTTAAATTAAGCCATAATATAATTAACTATATAATATATATATATATATATAATATATATTTTATATATATATATATAATATAATTCGGAAGCGAATCTCCATTATAATAGAAGATTATTATTATTAATTATATTATTATTATTATTATTATTATATTCTTTGAGTTTTTCACCACGTTAGCTTGATGGTATTCCTGGAGTCTGAGTGACCACAAGTCTCCTCAGGTCTCCAGGACTCTTCCTGAAGTATTCTAGCCGATTGTAGCAGTGCCGTATCTTGGATGGTCTCAATTCTTCCTCTTAATTTCCAGATCCTCCGTCTTTTTTTCAAGTTATTTGGACCGTTCCAAGTGCACCAACTACATTGGTATCACTTTCACTCTCATGATTTCACATATTTTTCAATTCTCTGAATAAGGTCGAGGTATTTATTATTATTATTATTTTATTATTATATTATTATATATTATTATTATTATTATTATTCATATTATTTACTCCTTTGAAGTTTTCACATCAGCCCCCAATTAGTTTGAGACTGGTCTTTCATTGGAGTCTGAGTGACAGCAAGTCCTCCTCAGGTCTCCAGCTCTTCTGAGTAATTCTGGCAGATTGCAGCGTGCAGTGTTCTGAATGGTTTCAATTTCTCTGATATCCAAACNCAACTTTCCAAGCCTTTTCTAATCCTTTTGGGACTGTTCCAAGTGCACCAATACAATTGGTATCACTTTCACTTTCATATTCCATAACTTTTTCAGTTCTCTGGCAAGGTCCAGATATTGTCTTTTTTTTCATTTTCCTTTAACTTCACCCTGTGATCTGCTGGCACTGCAAAATCCACCAGTTGGCAAGTTCTTTCTTTTTTGTTTATCAACACTAGGTCTGGCCTTCTTGCTGGGATAAGATGATCCGTTTTATTATTATTATTATTATTATTATTATTATTATTATTATTATTATTATTGCAACGTACAGCAGTAGCTCGATATGCCCGCAAGGTGATAGTCAATTTCTTGCCAAACACGCGTTTTATAGCAACAGCTGTCATGATACGTTGTTTCAGATTAGCAGGAACGGGTCGGGTTGGGGGGTGAAGGCACCCCACCGAAAGCCTTAATAATATACTTCAAGTGTTTTCTTTACCAAAACTTATGTATCGACGTGAGTGTCACTACCTTAAAACATCGGATCTTTTAAAACTGTCATTTTGTAGGCAAACCAAATTGTATATTACAAAAGCTAAACTGTCCATTTTTTAAAACCCGATCGATTATACACCTTTCTAGATAGAAAATATATGTATATTAAAAGTAATTGGTAAGCATTGTTAAGTATGTTATAATATATTAATAATTTGAAGGCAATTACAATGCGTATAAAAATAAAAACAAAAAGATGTTATTTTTTGTCTTATCAAATGTTATATAAGACAAAAAAAAATATCTTTTTGCTTTTATTTTTTATACGCATTGTAATTGTCTTCAAATTATTAATATATTATAACATATGTATATTATTATTTACAGGCAGGACCTGTGGATATACCACAGTATAATAATACAATTATCCCAATTCTTTATACGTTTACTTAGCTCAGTCGGTAGAGCGTTTGGCTAGAAACCACAAGGTTTCTAATTCGATACCGGTCCTCGCCAACTCAGCGTATGAGTAGCACAGCGATCTGTGCAGTAAAGTAAGGAGCTGATGGTAGGTGTGGCGCTCCACCCCAGACGCAAAAAACAATCTCCTTGGTCTAGCGGTAGGGAAAAGGGGATAGACACCCTCGCTGATTGTCTGGCTGATACCGACATTTGGCCGCCCCGACGACTTTACTTACTTTACTCAAGAGCTATTAAGGAACAAGCGTATTAATATATAATTTTAAAAAAATATTATTCAGGGGAAAACGAAACCAAAATTTTCAAAAGAATTCTCGAAAATCATTTAATCTATTTATCTATCCATTTATTTATTTATTTATTGGTTTGGTTCGGTTTTGTTTTGTTTTGTTTACGGCATATCAACCTCAGTGGGTCATTTAATGCCGATAAAGTTTTGAAATAAATCAATTCTTAATGGATAATACAATTTTTTTATAAATACATTTTTCTATTTAACCCATAGATGGGACCCTAACAGGTACTACCACTCCGGGTCAGAGTGGACCAGGTGCTCCACATTCCCCAAACCTCCAAAACTGGAACCTCACCATCAGTCACCGCCTTCTAGCACCCATATGATAAAAAGGGGTTGGGGCTTGCCATAAGGGCAATAGGGTTGGGAAAATCATATAGGTGCTAGGGCTTGACGTGACCAGCCGATTGATCGGAGGGGGTTTCTCCGACCGCCCGTCTATTCCAAGATAGGGCCAAAGTGAACTGCTCATCCACCTGGGCTCTATCCTTAAGCATCACGCGTCGCCACCCACGGCCAACAGGTAGCCTCATTTGGGGAGTCTTACCTGTGCAGAGGTGCAATCGGTGCATTCTAACGCCCCAGTCGACAGGGCGGTTTATTTATTGGTTTAGCTATAGATGTAAATCCCGCGCGCATTTTAGGGACAATGATAGCACTGGCCCGCGTTGAAAAAAAAATTTCTCCTAATATCAAAAGTTTATCAAGTGATATAGGACCACCATTTTATGCTGGATTCAAAAATGCCATTCATTGTGTTTAGGCAGGTCTGTTTTTTTTAAAAGATACTTCACAACAAGTTGAACATAATAATAACACTTATTCAAAAGCCTGCAGACGCTACTTGTCAATGTTATGATACTGTTCTATATATTTTAAGTAAAGCTTGCTTCTTAAAAATTTGATATGATTAGAGAAATAAGAGTATGATTTTTGGATTCAGCGTAAAAAAACTGCCTTAAAACCAACTATCATATATTCAACCTTGAAAACATTGCAGACCACCAGTGTATTATATTTCTAATAGGAAATATACGTAATTCCCGCGCGGGCAATGATAATCGACGCGAGTTTTCACTGGTCGTCTTAAAATGTCAACGGTTGTAAATACAATAGACTTGGGTTCACATCCAAACGCATCCAGATGATGATGGCGATGATGAGGATCTTCTTCTTCTTCTTCTTCTTCTTCTTCTTCTGATGATGATGATGATGATATTCTTCTTCTTCTTCTTCTTCTTCTTCTTCTTCTTCTTCTTCTTCTGATGATGATGATGATGGTCTTCTTCTTCTTCTTCTGATGATGATGATGATGATCTTCTTCTTCTTCTTCTTCTTCTCTTCTTCTGATGATGATGATGATATTCTTCTTCTTCTTCTTCTTCTTCTTCTTCTTCTTCTTGATGATGATGATGATGATGATGGTCTTCTTCTTCTTCTTCTTCTCTTCTTCTTCTGATGATGATGATCTTCTTCTTCTTCTTCTTCTCTTCTTCTGATGATCTTCTTCTTCTTCTTCTTCTTCTTATGATGATGATGATGATGATGATGATGATCTTCTTCTTCTTCTTCTTCTGATGATGATGATGATCTTCTTCTTCTTCTTCTTCTTCTTCTGATCTTCTTCTCTTATGATGATGATGATGATGATCTTCTTCTTCTTCTTCTTCTTCTTCTTCTTCTTATGATGATGATGATGATGATGATGATGATGATCTTCTTCTTCTTCTTCTTATGATGATGATGATGATGATGATGATCTTCTTCTTCTTCTTTTTCTGATGATGATGATGATCTTCTTCTTCTTCTTCTTCTTCTTCTTCTTCTTCTTCTTCTGATGATGATGATGATGATGATGATGATGATGATGATTCTTCTTCTTCTTCTTCTTCTTCTTCTTCTTCTGATGATGATGATTCTTCTTCTTCTTCTTCTTCTTCTTCTTCTTCTTCTGATGATGATGATGATGATCTTCTTCTTCTTCTTCTTCTTCTTCTTCTGATGATGATGATGATGATCTTCTTCTTCTTCTTCTTCTTCTTCTTCTTCTTCTTCTTCTTATGATGATGATGATCTTCTTCTTCTTCTTCTTCTTCTTCTTCTTCTGATGATGATGATGATGATGATCTTCTTCTTCTTCTTATGATGATGATGATGATGATGATCTTCTTCTTCTTCTTTTTCTGATGATGATGATGATCTTCTTCTTCTTCTTCTGATGAGGATGATGATGATGATGATGATGATGATGATGGTCTTCTTCTTCTTCTTCTTCTTCTTCTTCTTCTTCTTCTTCTTCTTCTTCTATTCATTGGAAATCTCCATAATTCGTTTATATCCCAACAGTGGGGTTTACTGTCACCCGCGTGTGGAGTGTCAAATTTTTTTATTTTATTAATGTAGACATACATGGATAGACGGAAATAGACAGATAGATATTAATAGACATTATATATATATATATATATATATATATCATAGAAAGGAAGGAAAAACTCAACACGGTAATTCCATAATAAATTTATTTCGACCAAAAAAGGGGCCTATATAAATCTAAGTTGATTTAATATAGCTCCCCAAAATCCAGTCTCATCAGATGGGAGAATCAACTTGATTCCCCTTTTTTGGTCGAAATAAATTTATTATGGAATTACCGTGTTGAGTTTTCCCTTCCTTTCTATGATATATATATATATATATGGGAGAATAAGTGCTTAATTGGAGTCGTACCTAATTTTGAAAATTAATTAAATAATAATGAATTAGGCA
>CM042155.1:533657-536157 GCA_023376005.1 Doryteuthis pealeii
CGTATCAATCAATTTAAATTCGTTCTTTTAGGTTTTTTTAAAATTTTTAATTCTATCTCCTGAGATCTGTTTTGTTTTCTTTCAAATCGATCTCCCGGGATCTGTTTTAAAATCGATCTCCCGGGATCCGTTTTTAAATCTATCTCCTGGCATCCGTTTTTAAATCTATCTCTTGGGATCTGGGTTTTTTAAAAAAAATCTATCTCCTGGGATCTGTTTTTTAATCTGTCTCCTAGGATCTGTTTCTAAAGATGGATTATCCACTGTCTACGTTTAGCAATAAACAGCCTTTCAATCTTGAATTTCATTTTTACACATGTTTTTGTGTGTGTATGTGTGTGTGTGTGGGGGGGGGGGGTGTTAGAAGTATTTGGTGTCGACTAAAGACTTCTCTGCGTCTATCGAGCACGTACTTCACCTCCTATAAACTCTTGACATTCCAACTTAAAAAACGACCCAAAAGAACGTTTCTCTTCCCAAAAATTTTACTCTAACAGCTGCTCTATCCTGAAATGCAGCCAGCGCAAAGACGTACGCTGTGATTGGTGGGTTGGTTGGTTGGTTGGTTGGTTGGATTTTTACTGCATGTCAAACTGTTGTAACCTAACAAAGGTTACTAAAGGAGAAATAACCAAACGGAGGTTGGAGATGAGCTCAACTGGCGTGAAGAAGATAAACCACTGCTAGTGGTATAAGACTACTCAGTAAGCATAATACTCCCGTATTTATGAGGATTGGGATATACCCATTAATGTTCATAGTTAGGGTATATAACAAAGTTTACTAAATGAGAAATAAGCAAACGGGGACTGGAAATGAAATTGAATCTTTATAACATTAAGAAAAGACTGTACTCGACAGTGGCGTGAAGACGGTAAACCACTACTAGTGGTATAAGACTACTCAGTCAGCACATCACTTTCGTATTCATGAGGATTGGGACATACCCATTAATGTTCATAAGTATATAACACAACCATTGTTGGGTTATTTTATGCCGAAGACGTTTTGTTTTATTCATTCTTCATGGGTACTCAATATTTTTTAAAAACTCAATTTTTTTCAAACTCATTGTTATCCTATCTAATCCATAGTAAGTAAGTAAAGTCGTCGGGGCGGCCTAAAGTCGGTATCAGCCAATCAGCGAGGGAGTCTATCCCCTTTTCACTTGCGCTAGACCAAGGAGATTATTTTAGCGTCTGAGGGGGAGTGCCACACCTACCGCCAGCTCCTTACTTTACCGCACAGATACCTGTGCTACTCATACGCTGAGTTGGCGAGGACCGGTATCGAACTAGGAGGCTTGTGGTTTCTAGGCGAACGCTCTACCGACTGAGCTAACTCGGCCCAATCCAGGTCAAAGTGATTTGAGGTGAAACGCCTTACCTACCATCAGCTTCACACTGTACCACACACATGAGATTACACAAGCTTGGTGGTGGGGGTGTTATTGAATCTAAGCAAATTGAAAATGTCAAGTCACAAAATGAAAAGAACAAATCTTATTATAATGGAGATTGTGTGTTTGTCTGTTTGTAACCGAAACTATATCACTACACAGTTCACAATTCCCTTACTTATTTATGTCATGATTTTATTTTTATTTAATCTTCAATTATTGATAAAATTGTTTTATATTATTAATACTGTTGGCCATATCTACAGGTATTTGCCTCTCATCCCACTTATGAGGGCGTGACACAAGGACATTTTTATGGGGGCCCACCCACAAGCCGAAGCTCATGGGTGGTAGGTGGGAAAAAATTGCGTCGATTCCGTCGACATTCCCCCTCAAGGGGGGGGGGCGCCTTAGGCGCTGGGCAATAAACCCAGCCCAGTCCTTTAAATCAAGGGGGTAGGTGTTGCCTGGGTGGATAGCCCCCTGATATTAACTTGTAAAGATCCAGGGCCGAAGCCACTGGACCACCGGCGTTGGCCGGAGCTACATACTAATAACCTGCAAGTATATTTAAATATACCACAAAATACCGGTTTTGATATTAAAAATTTGATTTTAATAAATATGTGCTTAGTATTGTTGATTTCTAGTTGTTTGGTTTGATCTTAATAAATATGAGCAAAATCTTTAGGATAAATCTTAAAAGAAATCCATTAACAAGAAGAAATAACTGTAGTTTTATTATTTGCCTCCTGTTTTAACTAAATAGTTAAATTAGGAAAATTTAGCAATGAAAGACGGGAATGATGGAAGAGTAAGTTTCAGTTTTTCTATTTTTCGATTATACCCCTCTGCATTTCAAATCATTTTATCTGCATTCTTATTTAGGTTCATAAGCCTTTCTAATTTAATATAATATTTTATTACATTAAAACTTAAATATTTGCACCCTACGGAGGGTGCATTTATTTGCTAGTTAAAATAATATAAATTTACTATTCAACTGAGAGGTTTATAATTTCAACAAAATAAATTTTTGGTTAGTATTATCTGCGTTATTCGGACTATTGTCCCCATCTTTATTGTTATTTGTACAACATT
>CM042155.1:541157-553389 GCA_023376005.1 Doryteuthis pealeii
GGGCACTGCTGGAGAAGTAGGGATGAGCTCGTAAGCGACGTATTACTGTGGAGGCCAACACATGGACATGCTAACGTAGGCCGCCCAGCCAGAACCTACATTGACCAACTATGTAAAGATACTGGATGCTGCGCGGAGGAGCTCCCAGAATCGATGAGTGATAGGGAGGGTTGGCGAGAGACCGTCATGGATATCCGTGCAAATTGCGCGACATGATGATGATGATTTATTAAAATCAATTTTTTATTATCAATATGCAATGATAATTTTAAATAATTTGAACAATAATGGAGTTTAAGCAAAAATAAAATCATGGAGAATGTGACATAAATAACTATGGGAATTGTGACATGAGTAGTGACATAGTTTCGGTTACAGACTGAAAAATGCACATATGTCTCCATTATAATAAGATTTTTCGAACCATATGACCTTTAGGACCCCTTTTGCGATCTCGATTCATAAAGACATGTTTTTCATTTACACCGTCAAAATCCGGTTGTTTGTTAACAGACGATTTTTAAAGTTTTTTTAAAATTATAAAACTAATCCCTAACCCTAACCCCTAACCTCTAACCCTAACCCTAACCCCTAAGAAACAACCGGATTTTGACGCTGTAAATGAAAATCATGTCCTTATGAATCGAGATCGCAAAAGGGGTACCTATAGGTCATATGGTCCGATTTTTCCTAATGAAAAAAAAAAGGAGTGGACGTTAGGACTAATGACATTAATCGACAATATTATCACTGTCATCATTGTCGATGTTATTAGTAATTATTGACTATTATTCTCTTAGGACACTTTTGTAATTATCTAACTTCATTGCCAAAAACATTGTTTTCTTTTGATCGTTTTATTTGTCGTCTAGAACAAATGATAACAAAATTACAATGAAAATCAATTGTTTGAAAAGACGAAAAATAATACTTGAGTTGATGTTTTATAATAACAGGAAGCTGGTTGGTTGGATTTTACGGCATGTAAAACCCATTGGGTCATTTTATGCCAAAGACGTTTTTGTTTTATTCATTCTTGTTGGGTATTCGATAGTTTTTTTAATAATCTTTTTAAACACATTTTTAAAACTCATTTTTTATCTGTCTTATGACTTCTGTGTCAGACCATTACAACTAGGTTGGTTGGTTGGTTGGTTGGATTTTACGGCATGTCAACTCTTGTTGGGTTATTTTATGCCAAAGACATTTTGTTTTATTCATTCTTGCTGGGTATTCAATTGTTTTTTAAACTCAATTTTTCAAATTTAATTTTTTGGAATTCATGTTTTTCTATTTAACCCATAGATTGGATCCTAACTGGTACTACCACTCCGAATAACTAGACGTACTTACCCGTGTCGGAAAGACCCCCATCCATTCAATCGGCTGGTCACATCAAGCTCTAACCCTATTGCCCTTATGACACCCCTTACCTTTTTTTATCATATATGTGCTAGAAGGTGATGGTTGAGGGTCGTATTGTCTTGGGTATGACGTTAAACTCTATCTGATTGTAAAGTTCCATTTCTGGAGGTCTGGGGAATATGGAGTACCCCTTTATCACCATTACTCCCGGGTCCACTTTAAATTCTAAAACTTCAAAATTTGAAAAATCCCCAAAATAATTTATTGCAAAAATTTTTTTTCAGAATTCTGATGAAAAACAAGTTTATACCCCCCCAAAAAAAAAACCCCAAACAAACAAACAAAAAAATCAAAAATCAAATCAAAAGTGCGTACGAGGCTGGATCCTGCTGATAATTTGAAAGAGACTTTCCTTAAAAAACAAAAAACAAAAAAACAAAACAAAAAAACGAGAAGCAGAAAAATTCGGGCGTGCGTATCTTGAAGATAACCCAAATTACCATATATTTTGGGGGGTTCGGATTTAGGTCATTTTTACTTTGAGCCATAATTTTCTATGAATGCCTGTGATTATTGCCGAATACTTCTCGGATATCATATAAATGCACCATGAGCATTTACGCATGCGTATAATGACGACATAATGATGCATAGACTCGCCAATAATTATTTGCAAGTCTATGCATATATAGAATGGTGCAAATTACTCATTGTTAAACTTGTGCATATATATATATATAATATTTGCCAATCCTTCCGCACGAGCAGGATGAGAGACAAGGTCAATTTCTTAAGCAGAGTTCAACAGATTTGAATTCAAAGTTTTCCTTCTCCTAGACCGGTTGCCTAACCAAGGTTAAAGAGCCTAGTCTGCCTTACTAATTATCCATAGCTGGAGGGAGAGTAGGATTCATACCTTTTCCAAGGGTATTAGCACTAAGCGATTTGCAATTACCACATCCAGGATATATATATATATATATATATATATATATATATATATATATATATATAGTTTTGTTGAACTGTACAGACAATTCTTGTCGGGCAAGTTTTTGGTTGATCCTTTCTAATTTTCGGGCCATCAAGGAACTGGGAATACCACAAATCCCTGTGCTACTAATAAGCTGAGTTGGTGAGGGCCGGTATCGAACTCGGAACCGTGTCGTTCCTAGTCGGATGTTCTACCGACTGAGCTAAACACTTATAGAGCATTGTATGCCGTATCTAGTATATATTCTAGTGCTAGAAATCACCGATTTCAAACTGTAAGCCGAAGGGGGGGAGGGGTATCACTCTCGTCCTTTTTATCACAATAGATCCCGGACTTACCACCATCCATACCACTCTGACCCCCTCCGTCCCACAGTCGTATTTGCGCCTATATGACCACTGAGCCATTACAAAATAATGTATAAGAACCACCCTACCCCAAACTATATCCAGGCAAACATTAATTTATGTCTTGGTTAATGAACACGCACGCAATTGCCGACTTAATTAAAAATAAATAAATAAATAAATAAATATATCCGCTGTTTCGAAATCACCAGTTCTGCTGTTTATTTCTCCTGGAAATACTTTATTCTCTATAATATTAAAAGGTTGCTAGTTTAACATAGCCGCTTTTCTCTTGGCAATTAGGACGGGCATAAAAGCGGTTGCTATTATCGTTTCACATTCAAAGTAATATTTGTTCTACTCTTCATATTAGTTGTATGTGTTCACACACACACACACACACACACACACACACAATATATATATATATAATGTAATGAATATGTAAATACCTTGGTACCCCTCACTATAATCTGATTGGACAGTGTCCTCTATAAATATTCGACACTGTGGTGGTACAGGCGCCTAAGCCTACCAGTCCAGTGAGCTTCGGCCCTGACAGGTTGTGTTTAATTAATAGCGTCGATCCCAGGCGCCCCTTGAGGGGCAATGCCAACGGATCGACGCAATTTTCTACCTTCCATGGGTCTCGGCTTGTGGGTGGTGCCCACATAAAACGGCCTTGTGCCATATCGTGTGAAAGTGGGACACATGTAAATACCCCTAAGCTTACTCGCCTACTAGCCAGACTACCACTACGACTGCTCGTAAGACGTACTGCTACTCGACGCATCAGCTACTACTGCGATAATATACCTTACTACCAACTTCATAATATATCCCTTAACCCAGATATATCAATATACATGAACTCTTTCGTCAATTTCGACGCTTGTGGGTTCATCCAATGAATAACACACACGGGGTTTTGTTTATAGTGATGAAGATTTGTGTTGGACCATCCGCAGAATTGGTGCACAAGGAATGCCACAAACCCAATCAACGATTGACCTCAGGATTTTCAAATTCAGAGTTTTCCTTCTCCTAGACTTGTCACCTATCCAAGGTTATAGAGCCCAGTCTGCCCTACTATTTTACCCATAGCTAGAGGGAGAATATATGGATTCATACCTTTCCCAGTGATATTAGTGCTATGTGAAAATGCAAACAGCATTGTCGAGGATTTGAACTAGGATCAACGTGTCCATTTCCTATGACTGTAACATTAGACCAACGCACCTCACACACACACACACACACACACACACACACACACACACACACACACACACACATATATATATATATATTTTATATATAATATATAAAGGTACAAGTGGGAAGCGCATGGTGTAATGATTAAAGTCATGGGAAATGGACTCGTCACCGCGAGTTCAAATCCTTGGTAATTGCTTTTCAGTTAGCGCTAATACCCTTGGGAAAGGTATGAATCCTACTCTCCCTCCAGTTATTGGTAAATTGTAGGGCAGTCTGGGCTCTTTAACCATGGTTTGAGTAACCGGTCTAGGAGAAAGAAAACTCTGAATTCAAACTTTAAAACTCCGCTTAAGAAATTGACCTTGTGTCACATCCTGCTCGTGCGGAGGGGTTGGTAAATGTATACATAAAGGTAAAAGTATCCAACTTACTGGTATGTAGGGGATAATTCTATTTAGGATCATTAATGTATCCAATTGTGGTGCATTGCTGCGTGGAACCCACAAAAAGCCGTGATTACCGATAGGGACAGTTAGCGATAGAGAGTCATAAGAATCCGTACTGTCAGCACGGCTTGATGATGATGATGAGTATTGCATGGGAAACTTATATATATATATATATATATATGTGTGTGTGTGTGTGTGTGTGTGTGTAATGAGCTAGTTGTTCTATTTATGTAACCTATGGTATCATGAGTAGGATTTATTAAATAAATATATTAAAGCTTTTTTTTCGGTTGAATGATTACATAGCGTCAAAACTGTGTGGAAAATATTCATCAGGAATTTTTTTAAACTCCCGACTTCGTATGAACTCTTTTGGTTCGTTATTTACCCGACCCGTTCGCCACGGGTAGGGTGTGACGCAAGGTCGCAAGTGTGGGACATCCAGAAAGGCTGAAACTCGCTATTTAGTAGTGATAGATCTGTGAGACTAGCTTGCTAATCATTGCACAACGACTGAGCACTCATTTTACCCAACCCCTCCGCCACGGGTAGGATGTGACATAAGATCCCAAGTCTCGGGATCAGCCGTCAGCGAGGGAGTCTATCCCTTTTTCGCTAACGCTAGACTAGGGATATGGCTGCACCCCCTTAGCGTGCACCCCCACACACCAGTGATGCTGATAGCTTTTTTGATTTAGTGAGTCCTGGGACGCACATATTTGCTTTGATTGAGTCCCCGGGAAAATTTATGGGTCCCAACTAAAGCCGTCTAACTCCTACCTTGTAAACTATCCTGTGTAATTAATTTCTAAGAAACTATTGAAATGTATTTACAGTTAGCTTGAAATGGTGGGGGAAGAAAGAAGAAAAACACTGGGACGCATGGATAGGATTTTACTGCGTCCTTTTAGATTTTTGTGCGTCAGGGACGCAGAACACGTACCTATCAGCATCTCTACACACACACACACACAACGCACACGTGATAATGTTATATCAGTCGTGATTATGTGATTTGAAAGAGAGAAAGAAATAGTTCTATATTAAAGAGTGGAGGCGTCAACATTTTTGTCTTCGTACATTAAAGAGTTCTAAACCTGTAGCTTGCACTTGTCTAAATTTGATGATATCTATTAACAATAGAGATTCGCTTCCGGTTTTTGTCTGTAACAAAAACGACGTCACTGATTACGTCACAATACCTAAAACGTTATAAGGTAGAATAAATACACTCAAAATTTGAGCATGCAATGTTAGACAGTCCTCATTAGTTTTTTTTAAACAAGTTTTAATAAATACATACCTGGTATTATCTATCTATATATAGTTTGTTTTATTTTAATATATATTTAAAGTTATCAGAAGTAAGTTTCCATTTCAATTTTTTAAATTTTTTTTACTCCTTTAATAAATTTATTTTATTTTTTACTCCTTTAATAAATTTGATGATTTTACTTTTACTTATGATACAAACGCTCTGATATTAAATTTTCAACTCCCATCCCATCAGGCAATATTTATTTTACGTCGCCCAGAGGACGTTTTTTTTTTTTGCTAGTGTAAAATAATGTTAATTTAGTTGACCTTGCATTGTGACCTTTCTAGTGTTGCTTTTAGTAAACTCATTTTATATGTGAAGCAAAGTTTAAAGTGGTTTAGCTCGGCTATTATTGTCCTCTTTTCCTTGTCTCTCCTCATTGTTTTTTTTTCTTTATTTTCTTTTCTTTATTTTTGTTATTGTCTGTTTTTGCATTCTGCAGAATACCGGATTATTTTATAGCAACAAATAAATGACTTACATACTTATACTTGATATATATATATCATCATCATCATCATCATCATCATGTCGCGCTGTTGGCACGGATATCCATGACAATCTCTCTCTCATCCGTCCTATCTCTCATCATTCTCGGGAGGTCCTCTGTGCTATATATATATATATATATATATATATATATATATATATATATATATATATATATATATGTTTGGTACATGCAAATTTGTAAACTACTAAAAGTAGAGGAATCATATATAAAATGGGGAGGTGATATTTTATTATGAATTAAAATATAAAATAAAAGGGGATACGAAGGCCTTTTCGACTGGTACTTTTTCAAGTATTTACACCGGTTGACAATTAAAAGTCAGAAATGTAAAGAATTTGTTAAGAACAAATAGGGTAAACCAGAGAGTGTGGGGGAGGGGACAAAAAATAAATGGGGAAAGAGGGGTATGTATATGTGCCCTAGATTAAACCAGGGTTATGTTATGCCTCCCAACAGATAAATGGAATGTCTCGGTGTTTGTCTGCACAGAGTAGGTCTAAGAAAAGAAATACTAACATTATATATATATATATATATATATATATATATATATATATATGTAGAGAGAGAGAGAGAGAGAGAGAGAGAGAGAGAGAGAGAGAGAGAGCAACTTTGGGAGAAGTGTAAGTGCGCTTTATTGCAGATTATTACCTCACGCTGTTTTAGCACTTCCTATTCTCAACAAACTTTGGAAAATGATATTTACCTGGTACAGGGCGGATAAGTGAGGTAAAATAAATAAAGTGGCCCAGACAGCACCTCCCCCCTCGCCTAAAAAGGGTAAGGAGTCGGGGTTTTATAGTCGCTAACGGGAAAGGCATGGACTTCAAAATTTTTTACTCGCGTACATCTATGCATCTGTTCCAAGATGCCAGCTTCTCACCGAGTGGTTATAAAAAAAACCCTTTGGGGGTAATAAAGATGTCTTGTAAAATAACCAAGTCTTGCTTATTTATTACTGTTGGAATATTTTGGTGATATAAGGTGTGCTACAATACACCACTTGAATTTATAGACTAGGCGAGATCACGTGGTTTAAACATTAGTCAATCAACAGCCCGAATACGTGGCTGGTTGACTACTTAATCACTGATACTGACAGACGTCCGTTTGCAATCACAGACGAAGGACTTGCAATACTGAGGAGCACCAAGGAACAACCAAAGGATTCTTTACCATGGATTTCCGCTCTTGCTTGAAGCCTAAAGGATGGCCCATAAAATCGTAACAATTATAAACAACAAAATGAGCACAAACAACTGAAAGAAGGAATCAACCCAGAAGAAAGATGGCCGCCGACGAAACAAAACCCATTAAGAACCCATCTCATCTCTCCTCTCTCTGCCATTTATATACCTGATATGAAATAGGTATATATATATATATTTACCAACTCCTCCGCGCGAGGAGGATGCGACAAAAGGCCAATTTCTTAAGCGGAGTTTAACAGGTTTGAATTCAGGGTTTTCCTTCTCCTAGACTGGTTATCTAGCCATGGTTAAAGAGTCCAGTCTGCCCTGCTATTTACCCATAGCTGGAGGGAGAATTGGATCCATACCTTTCCCAAGGGTATTAGCGCCATGTGAAATGCCAACGGCTTCGTCCAAGAACTGAACTCGCATTGACAAGTCCATTTCCTACGACTCTAACCATTAGACCACACACCTCCATAATGAAATAGGTATATAACACTATTTCCTATTGGATTAGTTTACTATTCTATTGAGTTCGTTCCTCACTGGGTGTCCCATCACTGTTTTCTATCGTGACATCTCTCTGGGCAATGGGAGCTAGTTGCTGATCCACATATCCTTTTATGGTACAGTTATTACTGTGTTACATAGTATCAACCTGGACTGTGGAGTCGCAGTCGTCGGAGTCGGAGTCGAGAGCATTTAAGGGGTCACTGGAATCGGAGTCAGTATAGTTTGATCTATAAAGTTATATAGTGCACACTCCTTATAAATAGATGATTAAAAAAATCATGGTTTTATATTTGTTGACCATAATAACCTAATGGTGCTCTTCCAATATGTGATCTACCGAAGGTTTGTGATCTACTATTGATCTACTATTAATGACATGTGATCTATTAGAAAAAAAGAACACAGAGTTAGGGTTAGGGTTAGGGTTAGTTTAATGGGAAAATAATGGTTTTGTTTTGTTTTGTTTTGTTTTACGGCATATCAACCTCAGTGGGTTATTTAATGCCGATAAAGTTTTGAAATAAATCAATTCTTAATGGATAATACATTAAAAAAAAATACATTTTTCTATTTAACCCATAGATGGGACCCTAACAGGTACTACCACTCCGGGCCAGAGTGGACCAGGGAGCAATGGTGATAAACCTCCAAAATTGGAATCTCACCATCAGATAGAGTTTAACGTCATTCCCAGGACATGTAGACCTGCAGCCACCGCCTTCTAGCACCCATATGATAAAAAGGATTGGGGCTTGCCATAAGGGCAATAGGGGTTGGGAAAAATCATATAGGTGCTAGGGCTTGACATGACAAGTCGATTGATCGGAGGGGGCCTCTCCGACCGCCCGTCTAGCCCAAGATAGGACCAAAGTGGAGTATTGCAAGTCATGAACTGCTCATCCACCTGGTTCTATCCTTAAATCACGGGTCGCCACCCACGGCCAACAGGTGGCCCCATTGGGGGAGTCTTACCCCTCTGCAGAGGTGCAGTCGGTGCATTCTAACACCCTAGCCGACAGGGCGGAGAAAATAATGGGTAGTTAATGGGTAGATCACATATTGGAATGTAAACAACTCAGTAGATCACATATTGGATTAGAAACCATTCGGTAGATCACATATTGGAAGGGCACCAAACTTAATTACATAAAGAGGAGTCGGAGGTGCCAAAATTAGAGGAGTCGGAGTCAAAGGTTTTGTGTTCCGACTCCATAGTACATAACGGAACGATCACTGACTTGGTCTATTTGCGCATTATACAAAAAGAAAAAAAAAAGAAAAAAAAAAAGAACCAATTTTTTCCATATGTTTTTACTTCCGCAATGTTGATAAAAGGACTAAAAGCATTTGTCGTTTGAGACTGACGATGATGAGTGAAAAACAACGCCTATTAAAATTGCAGCTCTGTTCTGGGAGTTCCTTTCGTTTTGGTGATGATGATATGTTAATTTAATTCGTCAAGTTCCTCGACCCACAAGAACTGGTTTAGTTTACAGAGGGTGATCTTGATTCCATCAAGGCACGTAGTCTGCCCCAGATATCCCAAAAGCCCCACCCAACCTATCATCGCCACCCCCGCCAACCTACCCCCATCAGTTCCGAACCTGAGTATCTCTGATCTCCACCTACTCACCAACAGGGTACCAAAAGGCCACCAACGCATACGTTTACTACGCTCACCCACAAATTATCAAATCCCTTCACCTCACCAGGTCAATTTCGTTAGCTGAGCGACTGGATTTTTGAAGTCACAACAGTTCGTCTCTTGTACGAGTAGCTTGCCTCGACAGATCGACTTACATTCCTTGCATACCCGACTCAATCCTCTTTTTACATACCACGAATAACTACGACTGTAACTCATTCAATGGTCTCTCTCTCTCTCCTCTCTCTCCTCTCTCTCTCTTTCTCTCTCGCGCGCTTTACTTTCTTTTTCTGACATTTCTTTAATTCTTACCTTCTTTTCTGTCTATCTGACTGTCTGTCTGCCTCTCTCCTCTTGTTTATATGATTATCTCTCTGTCTCTCTCTGTCTCGCTCTTTCTGTCTCTCTCTTTCTCTCTTCTTCTTCTTTCTACTTGGTCATGTCCCGCCTATCTTTTATCATTCAATGGCACTTGTTCAGTTTTTTTCTTCATAGTCTATCCATTCACCATGTGATTAGTAACGGAACAAGAGCGCTATTAACAACACTTCCTTAACAAAAAAAGTTCCATTGTATCACAACAGCAAAAAAAAAAATAAATAAAAAATAAATAAAATAAATAAATAAAAAAAAAAATAAAAAATAAAACAACCATAAACAAAACTAAAACAAACAAAACGAAAAAATTTTTTTTTAACATAGGCTTACTTATACATATATATATATATATATATATATATATATATATATATATATATATATATGTTTCTTGTCTACTTATGCGGAATGTTCTGGTCTACTTTGCGTATATATACATATTTTTTTTTTTTTGGGGGGGGGAGGATAGGTGCTTTATTGAAGTCATACCTAATTTGAAAATTAATTAGTTGATAATTAATGAATTAGGCGAATATATATGTTTAAATGTGAAGCGTAAACAAATCGAGAAAAAGTCATTCTCTGAATGTACATTTTGTCTCGATGTGTTTACGCTTCACATTTAAACAGATATATTCGCCTAATTCATTAATTATCAACTAATTAATTTTCAAATTAGGTATGACTTCAATAAAGCACATATTCTCCCCAAAATTATCGGCATAGCCATATCAAACAAAACTGTTTGCATACTATCATTCATCTATATATATATATTATATATATATATATAAAGAGAGAGAGAGAG
Source organism: Doryteuthis pealeii (assembly GCA_023376005.1). NCBI lineage: Eukaryota > Metazoa > Mollusca > Cephalopoda > Myopsida > Loliginidae > Doryteuthis > Doryteuthis pealeii. Next base: position 551,900 of record CM042155.1, read on the forward strand.
AGAGAGAGAGAGAGAGAGAGAGAGAGAGAGAGAGAGAGAGAGAGAGAGAGAGGGGGGGGGAGAGAGAGGGGATTAAAATCGGTTTAAAATACGAATTGTTTTTAAGATATTCCGACTCGTGTTTCTCGCAATAGCGCGAATCTTCATCTATTTTAGCTGTTTGTATTGAGCACTTTTGAATCGATCTTAGTGAAAAAATCCCGAAGTAAATAAGAGTGTATACTTATTTGCCTGGTGGATTTAATGGTAACAGCAGTATATATATATATATATATTATATATTATATAATATATATATATATATATACTTTGGTGTGGTACCAAGTTTCTTGGTACAAGGTGATTTTAGGCTGGTCCTATTCTCTACCAGTAGTTTGTGGTAGAGTTCAGGTTACGTATGAGAGCTCAATGTTTAATTATTGTAAACAGAGCAAAGTTATTTGTGAATAAAAAGACCTTATATACCATAGGTATCGTGGTTATGGACCATTTCCACTCGAGGGTATCTAGGACCCACGAGCTTCTTCAGACCACGTATATCTTTTATTTAGGTGTCCTAGATACCCTCGAGTGGAAATGGTCCATAACCACGATACCTCTGATATTTAAGGCCATTTTATTCACAAATAACTTTGCTCTGTTTACAATAATTAAACATTGAGCTCTCATACGGAACCTGAACCCTACCACAAACTACTGGTAGAGAATAGGACCAGCCTAAAATCACCTTGTACCAAGAAACTTGGTACCACACCAAAGTATTTATATATATATATATATATCCGAAGAATGTGGAAATGGCAAGCTAGTGTAACGGTTAGAGACTTCACCTGTCAGCTTGATAGTCGAGGTTTCGAGTCACACACGGAGCAGTCTCCTATGTCTATAACCTTGCTGATGAGACCTAATAGGTCGAAATGTACATTCAGGGATTGACATTTTCTCGATTTGTTTAGCCTTACATTGGAACATATATGCCCGCCTAAATTCATTAATTATTAACTAATTAACTTTCAAAATTACGTATGACTTCAATTAAGCACATATCCTCCAATATATATATTATATATATTATATATATATATATATATATATATATATATATAAGGGTTTTGTAATTTGCTTGAAGTAATGAAATTAATTTTATTAAAAATTGTAATTCTAGAGCCTGCTAGATTCTATTTTGTTTTGTTTTTTAATATTATATTTATCTTATTTATTTAATTTATTTATTTTATTTTATTTTTTTCTAAAAAATTATTATTTGCCTTGCTCATATCAATGTATATCCAGTGTGTGCATTGGATTTGAAAAGGTTAAAATAAAACTAATATTATCAAGAACTATAATTATAGATTCTGCTGATTTGTTTTTAGGGGTTAAGGTAAAAGATAGGTTAATACCGTGAATTTCCTTTTATATATTATATATATATATATGTGTGTGTGTGGTGTGTGTGGTGGTGTGTCAGAAATGTGAGGAGGTTAATC
>CM042155.1:553489-558489 GCA_023376005.1 Doryteuthis pealeii
GCGCAAATTTATTATTTAAAATGGGGGGCTTACAAAGAGATAACCTACTCGAGTTTCAACCATAAGGATCTTCAGGCGTTAAATCCACTTGAATTAATCGAGATTTCACGTGTGTGTTCATTTGCGTTAATATATATATTATTATATATATATATATATAGAGATATAGATATTAGATAATAGATAATAGATATAGATATATATAAGTCATTCCACAGACAACGTGTTTCGGCGTTCAACCTTTTCAGTGGCTAGACAGTTGAAAGAAAAATGAATAAAGGAAAGGAAAATGTTGAATGGGATAAAATAGATTTAATATGTGTACAACACGTGTTTCGGCTAGGAGTTTTGTTCATATACACATGTATTCGTTTATATTATTTTAAATATAAAATAAAATCTATTTAATAATGGAGATTCGCTTCCGATTTTTGTTCTGTTAACAAAAAACTACGTCACTGCTTACGTCACACTGCCTAAAAAATCGTCATAAATAGAATAACATTCAAAATTTGAGCATTTGCAATGTTAGGAAACAGTCCTCATTGGTTTTTTAAACAAGTTTTGATAAAAAATTAATAACTGAGTATATCTATCTATATATTAGTTGTTTATTTTAATATATATTTTTAAGTTATCAGAACTAAGTTCCATTTCAATTTTTTATTTTTTACTCCTTTTATTAATTTTGATGATTTTTACTTTACTTAGATACCAAGCTCTTTCTCCTCCCTCTCCCCCCTCTTTTTTTTATGATATTAAATTTTTCAACTCCCATCCCCTCAGGCAAAAAAATAAAAAAAAAACGCCTCTGGGCGACGTAAAATAAATATTGCCTGAGGGATGGGAGTTGAAAATTTAATATCAGAGAGCTTGTATATAAGTAAGTAAAATCATCAAATTTATTAAAGGAGTAAAAAATAAAAAATTGAAATGGAAAACTTAGTTCTGATAACTTTAAATATATATAAAATAAAACAAACTATATATAGATAGATAATACCAGTTATGTATTTATCAAAACTTGTTTAAAAAACCAATGAGGACTGTCTAACATTGCATGCTCAAATTTTGAATGTATTCTATTTATGACGATTTTAGGCAGTGTGACGTAAGCAGTGACGTAGTTTTTGTTACAGACAAAAATCGGAAGCGAATCTCCATTATTAATAGATTTTATTTTATATTTAAAATAATAATAAACAGAATACATGTGTATATGAACAAACTCCTAGCCGAAACACGTGTTGGTAACACATATTAAATCTATTTTATCCATTCAACATTTTCTTTCCTTTATTCATTTTTTCTTTCAACTGTCTAGCCACACTGAAAAGGTGTGAAACGCCGAAACACGTGTCTGTGGATGACTTATATATATCTATATCTATATCTATATCTATATCTATATCTATATATATATATATATATATATATATATTAACGCAATGACCACACACGTGAAATCTCGATTAATTCAGTGGATTTAACCCTGAAGATCCTTATGGTGAAACTCGAGTAGGTTATCTCTTGTACCCATTTTATAATAAATTTGCTCTACTTAGTATTGAGCACTTTGTACTTGTTATATCACTGACTTACCCCTCTGAATTCTACACTTACTTACTATCGTGAAGTCAACCTTTCTTTATATATATATATATATATATATATATATATATATATATATATATATATATATGCGGCATTTTCTGTATGCAAATCTTATTCCACGCCCTTTCAAGTTGCCGGATTGCTGTGCTGGCGAAAATTGGCAAATACATCATTCATATATATATATATATATATAATATATAATATATATAATATATATATATATATGATATAACATAACATACAACAAATTGCAGAAACACACACAACCTATCAAATATCGGACATATTCTGCAAAAATTAATAACTCAATGCCTTAAGAAGACAACAGATCAGAAACACGTGTCGCGTATGTAAGATAAAAAGAATAAAACATTTTTTCTGAGAACATATTACATTTTGCGGACCTTCTTCTTTTTTATAAAATATTCAATTTTCTCCCGTTGGAACCAGAACAACATTTTATATATATATATATATATATATATATATATATATATATATATATATATATATAAAGAGTTTTTCTTGCGTCCCCAAGCGCTTTGACGACCTTAACTTTTGGTTTAGTCTCTTATTTTGAATGCTGTTGTCATTCGTGAGGTTTGTATCGTCATTTTGTTTAGCGATAATTGAGACGAAAATATTTAAATCGTTTAGATTTTATAAAGGGCAAAACCAGTTGGAATAATTTCAAACAAATAAAACCGAATTTCATACACACCAACGATAAGTGGACTAAAGTGACAAGTTCTGTTACCAAGGAACAGAAAAATGAAGAAAATTTCAGAAAGTCACACAGACATTATCATAACCGAAAAAAGATAAAAAGAAAAAGTCGTTTGGTTGGTTGGTTGGTTGGTTGGTTGGCTGGTTGGTTGGTTGGCTGGTTGGTTGGTTTTACGGCATGTCAATCTTCGGCTTTTTTTTAATGTCGAAGACGTTTTTGTTTTCTTTATTTTTTGTTGGCTATTCAAATTATATTTGGTGCTATTCGCAGAATTGCGTCCCGACCTTAAAAAAAAAAACGCTAGGCGGTGATAGCTGAAACAACAACCCTCTCTTTTATATTCTGATATATCCGGGTTAAGGGATTATTCTGAAGGGTATTTGGTTATTAGTAGTATGGTACGTCGAATAGCAATCCGTCTACCGAACAGTCGTGATGTCGTCTAGCGAGTAAGTTTAGCTTGTAGGCATTAAGGTTTATTTCTTCAGGCACGAAGGCCTATTTATGTGGGACCACCCACAAGTGAAAAATTGCGTCGATCATTTCAGGCAATGCCCTAAGTCAATATTGCCTGGAGGGATGGCCCTCTGGGAAGTTGGACCCCCGCCTGAGCGGTGAGGCACCAACACAGTGTCGACTATTTATACATGACACTGTCCAATCAGATAATAGTGAGGGGGTACCAAGGTATTTACATATTCATTATATCATATTCTAATAAAAAAAAAATGTCAGGTCATTTTTAATGAAAAAAAAACAAAACTTTTATTTTATATAAACTTTCGTTGGAAATAAATATATTAAAATAAAATAAAGATACAAAAAAATGTTTTGATTTTTTATTTGTAATTGATTGTCGAAAAAAAAGGAAATAAAATGAAAATACCGAAAAAAAAAAGAAGATTTTTTTAGCGTTTTTATCGACAAATTATTATTATTTTTTTTTTTAATATTTTGAGGGGGAAGGTAAAATATTACATTTACTTGTCGAAAAAACTGGAGGGGTAAAATATTGACTTCATTCGTAGAGCGGGTTATTTTTTCAGCCTAGCGTTTTTTAAGGCCGGGACGCAATTCTGCGAATAGCACCTTATATTTTAATTGATTTCTATATATAAATCGGTTTAATCGAACTTAATGGACCTAAATTCCACCATCGTATGTCACCCTGCCGAAAGAAAAAAAAAAACCAAAAATCAGAGAATTAACCGAATTTAATGAAATTTCAGTGTTGATATATTAAGGAATAAAAGATATAATGCACCAGTTATTTTATTTAAAAACTTTTACATTTTTTCAAGTCAGTTAACTTTGAACCACGTATCTTTGAGAATCTGTGTTACGCCACTTTGAACCCAACCCTTTATTCAATCCACAGGGATATCTTGTTCTCATTCCGCTAAGCATAGCTGGGGTACAGGTGTTAATCTGTGTTAATTATTATTCTATGTTACGGTCGCCCATGACCAGAATTTAATTATCAAGCCTCATCTCAAAAATAGAAATAATAATATTAAAGATCAATAACACCAAGTAATTGTTTATTAAACCAGCTTTTGTTAAAACCAGTATGCAAATTAACCAAGCCATATATTATTTAAATCTTTATTTCTTAGTGATATATAAAACAAATTGCAGGATTTTAAATGCATTAATAACATGGGCTGTTTTGAGGCAAATCTAACTCAGCTTTTCCTAGAGACATCGTTAATAAATATGATTTATTCCATGAAATTAACGATTTTTACTATAAATTAAATAATCATTGATAAACTTATGCATTTTCCTGAGAATATTGCGAGGTAAGTAGTGACGTAGTTTCGGTTATAGATAGACAGACACCGAACCACTATTATTATAAGATATAGATATAAAAAAAGTCGTCGGGGTGGCCCAAAGTCGGTATCAGCCAATCAGCGAGGGAGCCTATTCCCTTTTCTCTAGCGTTAGACCAAGTAGATCGTTTTTGCGTCTGAGGTGGAACGCCACACCTACCATCAGCTCCTTACATTACCGCAGAGATCCCTGTGCTACTCATACACTGAGTTGGCGAGGACCGGTATCGAATTAGGAACCTTGTGGTTTCTAGCCGAACGCTCTACCGACTGAACCAAGTAAGCGTATAAAAAATTGGGATAATTGAATTATTATACTGTGGTATATCCACAGGTCCTGCCTGTAAATAATAATATACATATGTTATAATATATTAATGTGGCCCAAAGTCGGTATCAGCCAATCAGCGAGGGAGTTTATCCCCTTTTCTCTAGCGCTAGACCAAGTAGATGGTTTTTGCATCTGAGGTGGAGCGCCACACCTACCACCAGCTCCTTACTTTACCGCACAGATCCCTGTGCTACTCATACGCTGAGTTGACGAGAGGCCGGTATTGAACTAGGTACCTTGTGGTTTCTAGCCGAACGCTCTACCGACTGAGCTAAACCCGGCCAGAGAGCACATGCTAAACTATCAACATATGAGAGCCCAACTGTTCAATTAAAGATATGATCCGTTAGACTATCTACAGACGTGATTAGTTTGTAGTGGTGAAGGGCTGCGCTGAAGGCCTGTGATGAAGGCCTGTGTAGAATCAACTACATTTTTCGGATAAGCTGATAACACAAGAATGGACCAATTTAACACAGATTCTCTCGAA
>CM042155.1:560989-570989 GCA_023376005.1 Doryteuthis pealeii
TTCTTCTTTCTTCTTCTTTCTTTCTTCTTTTCTTTCTTTTCTTCTTTCTTTCTTTCTTTCTTCTCTTCTTTCTTTCTTTCTTTCTTCTTTCTCTTTCTTCTTTCTTTCTTTCTTTCTTTCTTTCTTTCTTTCTTTCTTTCTTTCTTTTCTTTCTTTCTTTCTTTCTTTCTTTCTTTCTTTCTTAGAATATTATTTATTATTTTCTTTTCTTTCTTTCTTTCTTCTCTTTCTTTCTTCTTCTTCTTTTTCTTTCTTTCTTTCTTTCTTTCTTTCTTAGATTCAGTCATTCTCTCTTTCTTTCTTTCTTTCTTTCTTTCTTTTTTTTTATTCTCACCTTTATCTTTCTTTCTTTCTTTCTTTCTTCTTTCTTTCTTTCTTTCGTCAAATAAATGTTCTCATGTGCCTTTCTTTCTTTCTTACATTCATTCATTCTCTCTTTCTGTCTTTCTCGGCATATTTTTTTATTATCTCACTTTTTTCTTTCTTTCTTTCTTTCTTTCTTCCGTTCTTCCGTTCTTTCGTTCTTTTAAAACCTTATCATCTTCGTTATCTTCGGCATTATAATTATCTTTTTTCCTTTTTATTATTCTTATTATGATCAGTATATTGTCACTAGCATTCAGCCTCTCAACTATCATTATTGTCATCAACCCAGGCATCATCACAATCGTCACCTTGCTGGTTATCTCCCCATTGTCATTCATTTCATCTTCATTATTATTATTGTCATTTTCATTATCATTTTAATTTTTCGCCACAATTCTTTTTTTTCTTTCTTTTCTCTTTTCAGTTTCACTGTTATTATTATTCTGCCAGTTTTTTCTTTCTTTCTCTCCGGTGTTTCATTAGCCGGCACGTGCTGTGTGAAGAAAGCCCCCCCCCTCATCGCCCTCAGCGTCATCCCATCCACCCCCCGGGGGTCATCTTAGCCCACTGCCAACTTCCAGATCTGACGGTTATCTCCCGCATCTATTAAAAAAAAAGAAAAGAAAAAAAAACTTCTTTCTGATCATCATTATCGTCCCTCTGAGCCCTGATGCGGTCTGCTTGATTTTTTTTTCGGGTGGTAGGGATGGAATTCCCCTCTCCCCACCCCCTTAAAAAAAAGAAAGCAAAAACAAAATAACAAAAAAGAAAAAAAAGAAAAAAAAAAGAAAAAGAAGCAAATGCAAAGAAAAACAAAAAAAAAAACCACCAAAAAACAACACACGCACACACACACACAAACATGAACGCACGCACGCACACACAAACATGCACACACACACACACACGCACATACACACACTAAATCTGTCCCCCCCTTTCTTTCTATCCAATCCTTTTCTTTTCTTTCACAGTCGTTTGATGCCTTTCTGTTTTTTCGTTCTTTCTTTCTTTTTAATTCATTCCTTTCATTCGTTCATTTCTTTATTCATTTTCTTTCTTTCTTTCTTTCTTTCTTTCTTTTCAAGTCATTCATTCGTTCATTTCTTTATTCATCTTTCTGTCTTTCTTTCTTTTCAATTCATTCACTCGTTCATTCATTCATTTCTTTATTCATTTTCTCTTTCTTTCTTTCTTTCTTTCTTTCTTTCTTTCTTTCTTTCTTTCTTTTAAATTCATTCATTCATTCATTCATTATCCATTTGTTCATTTTCTTTCTTTCTTTCTTTCTTTCTTTCCTTCTTTCTTTCTTTCTATCTTTCTGTCTTTCTTTCTTTCCAAGTCATTCATACATTCGTTCATTTCTTTATTCATTTTATTTCTTTCTTTTTATCTTTCTGTCTTTCCTTTTCAATTCATTCATTCATTCACTCGTTCATTCATTCATTTCTTTATTCATTTTCTCTTTCTTTCTTTCTTTCTTTCTTTTCTTTCTTTTAAATTCATTCATTCATTCATTATCGATTTGTTCACTTACTTTCTTTATTTCTCTCTTTCTTTCCTTCTTTCTTTCTTTCTTTCTGTCTTTCGTTCTTTCTTTTAAATTCATTCATTCATTCATTATCCATTTGTTCATTTATTTTCTTTCTTTCTCTCTTTCTTTCGTTCTTTCTTTCTTTCTCTCTTTCTTTCCTCCCTTCTTTTTTTCTTTCTTTCTTTCTTTCTTCTTATATTGCCATAAAATAATACCTTTGTTGTCTTTCTCTTCATTCTAACAATATCCAATTTCCTTCAAATTTCTCCATTCTCATTTTCTCGGCTTTTTATACCATTTCCAATCCCGATTCTTACTTCTAGTTCCCCCCTCACTCCTTCCTCTCCTCCTCCCCCCTACTCGTTCCCTCTCCCCCCATTCCTCCACCCACCGCAGTTCATCTGCCTTTTTTCTTATTTTATCAATACTTTCCTTTTTCTCTTTATCAGATAGTCTTCTCCTATTAAACCCACATATTTTCTTTATCACTTGTTTCCTTTCCAAATGCATCAGGTTATACTATCATTTGTCCTTATCAAACCCGCCCCCCCCTTACCATCTCTTGTCCGACTTACCCCCTCCCCCCCCACCGTCTGTGGTTTCCATATTTTTTCCTGAAGATATATTTGCTTTAAGGCTCACTCATTAACTTATCTCCCAATATGACTATTTTCAAAGTTTAGTTCACTTTAACACAAAACCACAAGCATAGAACACTCAGTGAGGATCAATCTCTTCACAGTTTCGTTTGGTTGCATTTTATCGCATGTCAACCTTGTTGGGTGTTGCAACCTGAATATTTAAAGCCAGTGCCACAAAAATCTCTCTTTCTCTTTGACTCTCCAGCCTTCAGAACTAACACACAAGCTGTGTTTCCGTCCATTTAGACTGGTGGGTGGGGGCTACAGGCTCTTATGTGTACCTGTACACGGGCCATATACTGTATGTTTACTGTCAGGAAGCGCGTGGTGTAATGGTTAAAGTCATGGGAAATGGACAAAGTAATTGTATTTCACTTAGCGCTAATATCCTTGGGAAAGGTATGAATCCTACTCTCCCTCCACCTATGGGTAAATAGTAGGGCAGACTGGGCTCTTTAACCTTGGTTAGGCAACCGGTCTAGGAGAATGAAAACTCTGAATTCAAACCTGCTGAACTCTGCTTAAGAAATTGACCTTGTGTTGCATCCTTCTCGTGCGGAGGGGTTGGTATATATATATATATATATATATATACTGTATGTTTTCATATAGGTTTAGCTCACCAGAGGGGTAAAAAAAAAACAATGGAATCCTGGTGGCTGAACAGTCCATGACATGCAACACTCTCCTTTGGCCCTTACTTTGGCTAGACGGGTGGTTGGAGAGACCCCCTCCAATGAATCGCCTAGTCATGTTAAACCCTAGCACCTATATGATTGTCCTGACTCTATTGCCTTTATGGCAAGCCCCAACCCTTTTTATCATATGGGTGGCTGAAGGTCTTCATGTCCTGGGTTAAATAGTAACTAATGGTGAAGTTCCAGTTTTGGAGGTTTGGGGAATGTGGAGCACCCCTTCATCACCATTGCTCCCTAGTCCACTCTGACCCAGAGTGGTAGTACCTGTTAGGGTCCTATCTATGGGTTAAATAGAAAATTTGTTTACAAAAAAAAATTGAGTTTAAAATTTTTTCTTCCAAACTATCGCTACGAATCTTTCAAAACTTTTGTCTAACATAAACGAAGGGGAACCACTCTTGACTGATAAATTATTTATTTATTTTCCAATTAAACTAACCTTAAACCCTAACCCTAAACCCTAACCCTAACCCCGTCTTCTTTTTTCCTAGTAGATCAATAAATAAATAAATAATTTATCAGTCAAGAGTGGTTCCCCTATGTTTATGTTAGACTTATAGGAAATAACCTGCAAATCTTTATATGTATGCTTGAGTTCTCAATTTTGGTTGAATCCTATCAAAGAAACATTATCCACCTATAAATATATATATATATATATATATATATATATATATATATATATGCTTAATTGAAGTCGTACCTAATTTTGAAAGTTAATTAATTAATAATTAATTAATTAGGCGGGAATACCTATTCAAATATAAGGCTAAACAAATCGAGAAAAATCAATCTCTGTATGTACATTTCAGCCTATGAGGCCTCATCAGCAGAGCTATAGATAGTAAGACCGCCTTGTGTGTGATTCGAACCCTGACTGTCTAGCTGACAGGCGAGGACCGTAAAAACCCCTACACCAACCGGACTTTCCTAGATTTTTCGTTTTGTTTAGAAGTAGGTTTTTATTCCTCTTATAGTGACTTTTTCTACACGACAGTATGAGAAGTAAATACACAAAAGATGTGTTTTGATATGGCTTCTTTAGCCGACAATTTTTGGGAGAATATGTGCTTAATTGAAGTCGTACCTAATTTTGTTTAGCCTTACATTTGAATAGGTATTCCCACCTAATTAATTAATTATTAATTAATTAACTTTTAAAAGTTAGGTATGACTTCAATTAAGCACATATTCTCCCAAAAATTGTCGGCTAAAAAAAAAAGCCATATCAAAAACACATCGTTTGTGTATTTACTTCTCATATATATATATATATATATATATATATATTATATATATATTAATTACATTCCGTTTCCTATAATTTAATCTTCAGTTGTCTGTATCTTCATCTTTACCTAGACACATTTTTGGTAACTTTTTGGACGTTGGCAATCTTTACCCCCCGATGCACCAGTCAGTGTTTTTATTTCTTTTTAGTTTTGTGAATATAAAAATAATCTTCACCACGCCCTGCCGCTAAACCCTTACACCAACAGTCGACGTTCTACTCCTCCCCGGGAGTCCTAGTCCATATCCTTGACATACAACACCCACGCACACGCACACACTATATCGGCCTATCCTTTTGACACACCTAAAACATCATTTATCTCTCTCGTTTCTTTTTACTCGACTCTTCATCTCTAATTATTAGGTAGGTGAAAAAGTTTCCAGTTTATATATATATATATATATATATTATATATTATATATATATGTTTTAACGTATGAGTAGTAGCTTACCGGTGGGTATGAGTACAATCGTTGGAAGCGCACAGTATCCAGGGGTTAAGACCGAGAAAAAACAAATACAAAGTGCTCAATACAATGTAGAGCAAAAATTTATTTATATAATGGATAGAAGTAACCTGCTCGAGTTTCATCGATTGATTCATCAGGGTTACATCCGTTGAATTAATCGAGTTTTTGATTAATCTCAGTTGGTACAATACATGCCCGTTGGAATTTATTTAATTCCAACGGGCATGTATTGTACCAACTGAGATTAATCGAAAATTCGATTAATTCAACAGATGTAACCCTGATGAATCAATCGATGAAACTCGAGTAGGTTACTTCTATCCATTATATAAATAAATAAATATATATATATGTGTGTGTGTGTGTGTGTGTGTGTGTGTGTGTTAATGAATGTTTATTCTTGCATATTTGCCTCTCCCAAGAATCGGGCACTGGGAACTTCTGCACATACATACTGCATCTGGGGCAGCTGTATTCGACCCATCATTAGTGGATTTATCTCCAAAGCAATTGGTAGTGAGTTCAATTCCCACTTGGGAACCAGATTAACCTAGCTATCTATCTCATGCACACACACATATGTATGTATGTATGCATATATATATATATATACACACACACACATATATATATATATATATATAACACACACACACACATATATATATATATATACACACACACACGTCATATATATATATATATTATATATATATACACATATATATATTATATACACACACATATATATACATGTATATACACACACAATATATATATATATATACACCACACACACACACACACACACATATATATATATATATATATATACACACACACACATATACATCTATATACACACACACACACTCTCACACACACACACACACACACACACACACACACACACACACACATACACACACACAGAAATGTATATACCAAAACACCTGCTTAAAATTAGATGTATGCAAGTTATAAAAAATATTTATTCAGAAAGCTTATATTTCTAATAATTGAGGAAAAGGAGTTTTACATCCTCAGTTAAATATATATATATATATATATATATATATATATATATATATATATATAAACATATATATATTATATGTATGTATATATATATATACAACACACACACACATATAATATATAATATATATATATATATATATAATATATATATATAGTAATCAAAAATGAAATTGCATAAATATGTAAATAAGTTGCATGGTATAATGGTTCTCCTCATAGGAAGTGGACATGCAAAACAACTTCAAATCCTGAACATTTCCTGTTTGTGTTTCACATAGCGCTAATACTCTTGGGAAAGGTATCCAAATATTCTCACTCCAGTAAATAGTTGGGTGGACTAAGCTCTTTAACCTTTGCTAGGCAACCAAGGTTAAAGAGACCAGTTAGATGGAGGGAGAATAGTTGGATGCAAACCTTTGGCAAGGTCTGGTATCAAACCTGGAACCTTGTGATTCCTGGCCTGATGCTCTACCAACTGAGCTAAACCAGCCCCTAACACTGTAGTCGTCAGGGCGGCCTAATGTCGGTATCAGCCATGCAGCGAGGGAGTCTATCCCCTTTTCACTAGCGCTAGACCAAGGAGATTATTTTAGCGTCTCCTTACTTTACTGCACAGATCCCCATGCTACTCATACGCTGAGTTGGTGAGGGCGGGTATCGAACCCAGAACATTGTGGTTCCTAGGCTGATGCTCTACCGACTGAGCTAAAAAGTTGTCAGGGCAGCCAATCAGCGAGGGAGTCTATCCCCTTTTCACTAGCGCTAGACCAAGGAGATTATTTTAGTGTCTGAGGTGGAATATCACACCTACCATCAGCTCCTCACTTTATCACACAGATCCCTGTGCTACTCATACGCTGAGTTGGCGAGTGCGGGTATCAGGGTTGCTAGCCGAACGCTCTACCGAATGAGCTAACCCGGCTCTAAGGTAGAAATGTTATCTAATAAGTTCATGTTAATCTGTAACAAGTGTTGAACTCTTGGTCAGGATTAGATTTGTTCAAGCATATGTTCAAACCTGTTAACTCTTGTCCCATGGCAATGTCTTCCTTCCGAATATTGATAAGTTTCTTTGTTTGTTTGTTTTATGGCATATCAACACTTCTTGGGTCATTTAATGCCAAAACAAGTGATTTTGATAAAAGTTTCTATGTTTAGACTTTTTAATATCTTCAAATTGGTATAAATAGTTTTAATTTACTTCATTTGGTTTCGTTTGGTTTTGTTTGGTTTGTTTAATGGTATAATAATCCGGTGGGTTATTTAATGCCAAAAACTCTGTTAGAGTGTAAGATAAAAGTTGGTAGTCAAGTTTCCTTTACAGGTGTATTTTTGTAGATGTGTTTTGTGGATGTGTTTTATATCTGATTCATAATTTTTTATATGCTTTTATTTTATAACATTGATAGTCAGGCACAAGGCTGCAAATGTGGAGCTAGAGGTAAAGAATGAACTCTGTACAAGAGTACAGTTTTGCAAGTTTTTTCTGGCTAATTATAACTCTCTGACAAGGAAACCCTAAAATTAATTTCTATTAAGGTTTCAAGTATGGGGCACCTGGTGAGGATCCAGTTCAGTAGAGCAGTGATAGTCAAGTGAAGCTAGCTCGTTAACCATTACTCTCTGGAGATGTGCGTTGGTGCTTCTTGAATAAGGTCTTGTGTGAAAGTTACTTTTTGTGTAATGTTAACATTGGCAGAAGTAGAGAAAAAGGATGGTGTGTGGTGTGTGTGTGTGTGTGTGTGTGTGGTGTGTGAGAGAAAAAATAGAGATAGATAGATAGATAGATAGACAGAGAGAGAGAGAGAGAGAGAGAGAGAGAGAGAGAGAGATCTACAAAATGTGAACCCATTTACCCTGTCTCTCACTGGTGTGTGTGTGTTATGTCTGTGATATATATATTATATATAATATATATATATATATATATATATACACAGAGAGAGAGAGAGAGAGAGAGAGAGAGAGAGAGAGAGAGAGAGAGAGAGAGATATCTACAAAATGTGAACCCATTTACCCCGTCTCTCACCCCCCACACGTACTGCATTATGATAACTAATGCTTAATATCCCATACTTAACACAGCGTTCTCTCTTGGTTTTATTAAGTAAAAGAAAAAAAAAGTAAAAAAAAACAAAAAACCAAAAAAACCCAAAAAAAACAAAAAAAAAACCAAAAAAAAAAAATAGGAATGATGAATTCATACTCAGATGCACACATGTTGATAATTTTTTTTTTCTATCCCAAATGACAAAAATTCACAGATAAGATTCAACCCCCCCACCCTATCCGCACGCTCCGTCGACACATATTCTCTCTCTTTGCATCTCTCACTGCATCACTATCTATCTCTATCGCTCTATCTCCCTCTCTTCTCTGCATCTCTCTCTTTCCCTTTCACTCTCTCTCTCTCTCTCTCTCTCTCTCTCTTCTCTCTTTCTCTCTCTCTCTCTCCCACTCTCTCACGCTCACCCCCCCTCTCTCAGTATGTGCATTAAAGTACACTTACATTAACACCCACAACATTTTTTCTTTGACACTGATCCTAAGGTTACCATGACAACACCTTTCATCCTCAAAACAAACAAACTTTCCTTTTAACCTACTTTCTTCTTTTTTTTACTTTTGGGGTATCTTTCACTTTCTGCATCATAAATGCATTGGAGGTGAGGGAGGAGGAAGAGGAGGAGGAGGAAGAGGAGGAGGAGGGAGTGGGGGAGAAGGGGAGAAGGGGGAGGAGGATGAGGTTTGGGAGGATGAGGTTTGAGAGGAGGAAGAGGAGAGGGAAGAGGAAGAGGAGGTGAGGGTGATAGAGTAGGAGGAGGGGTGAGGGAGGAGGAGGAGAAGAGGGAGGAGGATGAGGAGGGGATGAGGAGGGAGGAGGAGGTGAGGGACGAGGAAGAGGATGAGGAGGGGGAGGTAGTAGTAGTAGTAGTAGTAGTAGTAGGAGTAGTAGTAGTAGTAGTAGGAAATATTAACCATTTAGATGATGCTGCCGGCAATATGACTAGTTAAAGAACCCCTTTCTCCTCCCCCCCGTTCTTTACTATTTTAAGCTACAACTCTGTTCTTGTTTGGAAGGAGGTTTATTCTTAGGTGTTGTTTGTACAGAGAATAGAATTTGATATTTTCCAACTTTGGTTAAGTCGTGTAGGCTGCACAGATTCTGTTGACTCTCACTTGCCGTCCATCCCTATCGGCTATCACTCTTGGCAAGTCCAATACATGGCATTCAGTGTCTGCACAGAGCTGATGAATGTAGGTCTTATGCTGGTTGGCCAACATGAAAGTGTCCGTGTGTAGAAATCCACAGGAGAATATCACTTATGAGTTCGTTCTTGATTGCCCATCATATCTTGTTCTTCATACTTGGATGGTTTATAAGGTGTGTGGGGGGAATAACAGCTGTTCTTTTGAAAAAGGAAAAACAGAATTTGTTGCCATAATTGTCACGGAAACCGATATTGAACATTAATTGTTTCATACTTTTGAAATTTAAAATTTGAAAATCTGTTTGTGATTATTATTATTATTATTATTATTATATTATTATTATTATTATTATATTATTATCATTTTCACTTCTTTTGAGTTTTTCACCTCAGCATTAGCTGATGGTATTTCACTGGAGTCTGAGTGACAACAAGTCTCCTCAGGTCTCCAGAACTCTTCTGAGTATTCTAGCCGATTGTAGCAGTGCAGTAATCTGGATGGTCTTAATTCTTCCTCTGATTTCCAGATCCTCCAGTCTTTTTACCAAGTTTATTGGGACTGTTCCAAGTGCACCAACTACAATTGATATCACTTTCACTCTCATATTCCACAGCTTTTTCAATTCTCTGGCAAGGTCCAGGTATTTATCCATCCTTTCGTTTTCCTTCAGGTTCACTATGTGATCCACAGTACAGTTTAACACAACATGTTCAAAAGAAAAAATGCTGCCAAAATACACTTAT
>CM042155.1:573489-588489 GCA_023376005.1 Doryteuthis pealeii
GTCTATTTCAGGGAGCTTAGACAAAGTATCTAACTCTCCCGACTCATCAGATGCGAAATATATATATATATATATATAATATATATATATGGTCCCTGTTTCTATCAGTAGCAAGGTTCTATCTTCAAATGAGAGCATGCATCCCTGCCCCATAAAAAGGAGGCAAACATTATTCCAGTGACATGGAAGTGAAATCTCTAGTGAAGAAGTGGCTCAAAGAACAGTCAACAGAATTTTACAAGGCAGGGATACATGCTCTCATTCGAAGGTGGAACATTGCTATTGAGAGAAATGGTGACTATGTGGAGAAGTAGGGATGTGATCCACAAAGGACCAGCTTTATTTTGATGTATGATACATATTCCAGTGTTGGTAATTATACCTATTCCAAACAAAATGGCATTACTTTTTGACTCACCCTCGTATATATATATATATATATATATATATATATATATATATATATATATGATAAGGAGATTATGAAGAGTAGGCTGTTCATTCTTTCAGGCGACATTGTTTCTCGTGGTATCTGCTTAAGAATCTGAAATTTTGGGGGGTGATCAAGTGCAAATAATACATTTTTTGTTTGTCTGCCATTAAACACAAATATGAATATTTTGTCGACAGCAGCTGCCAAACTTAATTCACAAATATTAACATATCACAGAGAACAGCTTCATGGCTGTCGGCAGTGGTGTGTTTACCTCTGAAAACTGTAATCAGTGCTCAAGTCTAGGTAAAAGCCAGAATCATCCATGCTGATTTTAAAGGCATATTTTTTTTTTCCAATAGATCATTTTTCCAACACAATCTTTCCTCAAAGACTATATCTATTAATAATGCAGATTCGCTTCCGGTTTTTGTCTGTAGCAAAAACTACGTCACTGCTTACATCACATTACCCAAAATCGTCATAACATAGAATAAATACACTCAAAATTTGAACATGCAACATTAGACAGTCCTCATTGTTTTTTAAAACAAGTTTTAATAAATACATGACTGGTATTATATATCTATATATAGTTTGTTTTATTTTAATACATATTTAAAGTTTACATTACAAATGTTTTATTTTTTAATCCTTTAATGAATTTGATGATTTTACTTACTTAGGGTACAAACTCGTTGGGGGTGGCCTAAAGTCAGTAACAGTCAATCAGCGAGGGAGCCTATCCCCTTTTCACTAGCGCTAGACCAAGGAGATTGTTTTTGCATCTGAAGTGGAGCGCCACACCATCAGCATCTTACTTTATCACACAGATCCCTGTGCTACTCCTACGCTGAGTTGGTGAGGGCCGGTATCGAACTAGGAACCTAGTGGTTTCTAGCCGAATGCTCTACTGACTAAGCTAACTCAGCCCTTTCTCTTTCTCTCTCTCTCTCTCTCTCTCTCTCCCTCTCTCTCTCTCTCTCTCTCTCTCTATATATATATATATATATATATATATACATTTTTTACTCCCACCCCTCAGACAATATGTTTCAAAAATCTATTTTACATCGCCCGGAGGGTGTTTTTTATTTTGTACTAGTTTAATAAATGTATTATGTTGTAGCATCTTTTTTAAAATAATCTTATGGAAAGCTTTGAAGTGTCTCAGTTTGTGCATATATTTTTAAGATTTACAAAAAGTGATGATTTCCCTCTATTTTGGGGAAATGAATATAGAATGCAGCATTCAACACTGAATATTGATATTCTTATGCATATACATAAATACATGCGTGGAAACAACACCCCATGAGAGAAAAGAGCTGTACGGTTAACTACCCCATATCACCCAAACCATCTGAGTAAGATGAACTAGACACGCAGGACACTGCTGGAGAAGCAAGGACGAACTCATAAGAAACATCCTCTTGTGGAAGCCAGCACATGGGCATGCTAGTGTGGGCTGGCCAGCAAAGATATATACTGACCAGCTCTGTATGGATACTGGATGCTGTGCAGAGAACCTCCTGAGAACAATGAGTGATAAGGATAGTTGGAAAGATATTGTCATGGATAACCATGCTATATGATATTTCTGCTTTTGGAATCACTATTATTAAATCATAGACTGGCATAGAGAATGATATTCAAGACTTTCGATATATATATATATATTGAGCAATCTTGGGGGGATTTTCGCTGATGACCACCAACTAAAAGCGTAAACGCAATGCTCTCCTATATAAGGGATGGAGCACTCTATGACAACCTTTACATACAAAGCGATGTGTGTATTAAAACAGTTAAAATCCCCTTCGTATGCTGTAGGTGATGACAGTCTGATGGTTAAGGTGATGGACTGACACTGAACCAATCGGATTTCAATCCCGGCTGTAGGTAGCTTACAAATGTCTAGCCACACTGAAGAGACTTGATAAGTCAAAACACATGTCTGTGGATGACTATATATATACATATTGTCAACCACAGACACTGTGTTTTGACGTCATCATTGTGGTGAGACATAGCAGCTTACCTCTGTCCGAGATAGAAACCCGACTGATATACAGATTATCAAATCATAGATTCGCATAGAGAGTGATACTCAAGGCTTTATATATATATATATATATATATATATATATATATATTCATTGCAAAACTGTTTTCAATGGCTATAATTGTATTATTCACTTCTGAAACTGTCTTTAATTAAGCAATTTCTTGATTAATTCATTACAATTAACCCTGATGATTCTTTTTTGATGAAACTTAAGTAGGCTATCTATATATACCTTTGTACTATATATATATATATATATATATATTATATACAAGGTGTGTAAAAAAAGTATTTGGATTTTTTGTACTTTTTGACACATTTTGTATTCTGAAAAAAATAATGTTCTATTCATTAATTTTTTTTCAGAATACAAGGTGTGTCAAAAAATACCAAGTTTAAAGCTGTATTTACCAAGATAGAAATGAAGGATTAATTGAATGTTATTTTTAGGTGTTTATTTTTAAGGTGTTTCAAAAAGTAGAATAAAACTCAATACTTTTTTGACACACCTTGTATATATATATATATATATATATATATATATATATATCAAGGATAACATTTGTCATCTGTCATTTAAAATGTTACCAGTTGGTTGTTATTGTTATAGAAAGTTTTTACAATTTTCTTTTAAGTTGATGTAACATTTTATGATAAAACCAATAAAAATGGACAAAATCTGTTTCATTTCACAGACTGCAATATGTTAAAAGTAAAATCACATGACAAAACAATATGCAAATATTCCCAAATATCCAATCAGGAAGTTAACATTGATCTCATAAATATACAACATGTTTTGACAAGTCTAGGCTGGTTAGAAATGTTCAATATCTCATATAAAACAATTCTCAAATCGAATATACTAAAGGCAATTCTTTTTAAACCAACCAATGTATAAGGAGTGTTGCTAATCAGTGTGTAAGGAGTAGTATCAACGAATGTGTGAGGAGTGTTGCTAACCAATGTGTAAGGAGTAGTATCAACGAATGTGTGAGGAGTAGTGCTAACCAATGTGTAAGGAGTAGTATCAACGAATATGTGAGGAGTAGTGCTAACCAATGTGTAAGGAGTAGTATCAACCAATGTGTGAGGAGTAGTGCTAACCAATGTGTAAGGAGTAGTATCAACGAATGTGTGAGGAGTAGTGCTAACCAATGAGTAAGGAGTAGTGTCGACCAATGTGTGAGGAGTAGTGTCAACCAATGTGTAAGAGTGTCGAGGAAGGAGTAGTGTCAACCAATGTATAAGGAGTGTCTGTAAGGAGTAGTGTCAATATGTAAGGAGTGTGCTAACCAATGTGTAAGGAGTAGTGTCGACCAATATGGAAGGAGTAGTGTCAACCAATGTATAAGGAGTGTTGCTAACCAATGTGTAAGGAGTAGTGTCAACCAATCCAATGTGTAGGAGTAGTGTCAACCAATGTGTAAATGTGTAAGGTAGTGTCAACCAATGTGTAAGGGGTAGTGTCGACCAATATGGAAGGAGTAGTGTCAACCAATGTATAAGGAGTGTTGCTAACCAATGTGTAAGGAGTAGTGTCGCCAATATGTAAGAGTGTTGCTAACCAATGTGTAAGGAGTAGTGTCGACCAATATGGAAGGAGTAGTGTCAACCAATGTATAAGGAGTGTTGCTAACCAATGTGTAAGGAGTAGTGTCACCAATATGGAAGGAGTAGTGTCAACCAATGTATAAGGAGTGTTGCTAACCAATGTGTAAGGAGTAGTGTCGACCAATATGGAAGGAGTAGTGTCAACCAATGTATAAGGAGTGTTGCTAACCAATGTGTAAGGAGTAGTGTCGACCAATATGGAAGGAGTAGTGTCAACCAATGTATAAGGAGTGTTGCTAACCAATGTGTAAGGAGTAGTGTCAAAGCCAATGTGTAAGGAGTAGTGTCAACCAATGTGTGAGGAGTAGTGCTAACCAATCTGTAAACATGACCTTCGCCTTCTTATGTTGCATGAGATGGGGAGATGAATCCACAAGTGATCGTAAAGGATCCACTTTTCATCACAAGTGACTATTCGGTCAAGAAAGGGGTCATTGGTGTTACGCAAACTGAGCATCAAGCACACTTCAAACCGCCTAAGTTTTTGGTGCTCATTGAGCTCATGAGGAACCCATTTATCAAGCTTTTTCACCTTTCCAATACTCTGTAAATGGCATGAAACTGTTGCAATGCTGACACCAAGTGTCTGAGACATCTCTCCGACACTTTGTCGTGGATTTTGCTCAACAACTGCCTGCAATTGCTCATTGTCAAGACTGCATGTCCGTGATCTACCTTCTTCATCTTCAAGACTCTCATCTCCACTGCGGAATTTCTGGAACCACCTTCGTACAGTCCGATCACTTGTGGATTCATCTCCCCATGCTTTGTTGATATTGGCAGCAGTTTCGGAGGCATTGTGCTCAAGCTTGAACTCATGCAACATAAGAAGGCGAAGGTTATGTTTAGGCATGTTCATCTTTGAAGGCCCCTATTTTTCAAAAATACTTTCTATCTGAAAATAAATTAAATTTTATTTTTGAGCACACATTAATTATTATATATGCAAAAATTCACCTGAAATAAACAACAAATTCTATGTTAAAATGACATTTTAAAACCGAGCACTTCAATCGGCCATTTTTTTTTTGTAACAACCTAATAGTATCATCAAAAAGGATGAATCTAATGACAATTACAAATCATTTTCTTTTTTTTTTACTTATTTGATTTTGTTTATAAGAAAATAACTCAATATTTTTCTTTTCTTTTCTTTTATAGGTAAGTGGACGGTCAACTTTTTTGTTGGTGAACCTGAAAGGTAAATAATTATTTCTTTGAACTTAAAAAAAATTGACCAAAGAATTTGGTAACATACTTATAAAGGAACCATTTTTATGCAGAGAAAATTAATCCCCTCCTCCCTCTCTCTCTATTAATATATATAAACTCGATGTCGTTTATCGCAAAAGATTTATACACACAAGCGCAACCACACACACAAAACAACTAAAAAATGCACAATGCCTTTTTTCGATACACATACTCACACACTCACACACTCTCATACTCACACCATAAAAGAGAATATTTGACATCATATTTACACTTTTTTCAGCGTCCTTTCTTCATACTTCAAATTTTAAACAGACTGATAAACAAGAACTATCACTTGCTTTTCTCGTTATTCTGTGATAACATTTTTTTATCACCTCCTATATACCAACAAATGCCCTGAAGATGATCTAATTAATAGATCGAAACACTGCAGCGCTAGACCAAGGAGATTATTTTAGCATCTGAGGTGTAGCAACACACCTACCATCACTTCCTTACATATCCCTGTGCTACTCATATGCTGAGTTAGCGAGGGCTGGTATCGAACTAGGAACCTAGTGGTTTCTAGCCGAACGCTTTGCCGACTGAGCTAACCCAGCCCTTTCATAATGAGAATATATGTTTGGTCATATAGTCTAAATACTAAGCTTAGCTTTGATGTGGCACAAGGTCAAAAGTATGAGGCGCCCAGTGAGAATCGAACTCACAAACAATGGACTGCAAGTCTAGTTTGCTAACCATTACATCACGTGAGGTACCCAAAAAGTAATGTATATACATACACATACATATATCTATTTACTAAGCTTAGCTTAGATGTGGCACAAAACCAGAAGTATGGACCACCCAGTGAGAATCAAACTCACTAACAATGGTTTGCTAATCTAGATTGCTAACCATTACACCACGTATGTTGGGTATAGTTATTTACTAAGCTTAGCTTAGATGTGGCACAAGGCCAGAAGTATGGGGCACCCAGTGAGAATCGAACTCACTAAAAATAGTCTGCAAAATTAAAAGAAATTACACTACGGGCGGTGCCTTATAGTTATTTGGTAAGCTTAGCTTAGAGGTAGCACAAGGCCAGAATTCTGGGCCACCCAGTGAGAATCGGACTCACTAACAATGGCCTGCAAATCTAGCTTGCTAACCATAACACCACGCGAGGTGCCCATATTTTTGGTAGATAGTTATTTACTAAGCTTAGCTTAGATGTGGCACAAAACCAGAAGTATGGACCACTCGACTCAAACAATGGCCCTTAATGAATTAGGTTTATAAGTTCCCAAAATTGTGTCTGAAATGTTGTTTTTTTTTGTTTTTTTTTGTAGTGAATCAGTTTTATTCTTCTAAAATCTGCAATACTCGAATGCTACGAATGCTACGAATGTTATTTTTTGGGGTTCGGTCAGCCTTTTATATTTCCACTTTGTACAAGTCCGCTCTGTTTGGTCCCTTGACAATTTCGTGAATAATTTTCATATTAGACTCTAATTTTAAAATTCTTCTGATCGTTTATGAATTGGGAATTTTCATTGCAGTCGTACAGAGACTCCCCCGGGGGGACGGTTCGGAAACATATCTAAAATTCTAATGAAGTCAACAACATAACTAATTCATCTTAATTATAGTGACTGACAAAAGAATAGTGATATTTCATTTGTAGAAATTGTAAGTATTAATCATCATCATCATCATCATCAACATCATCATCATCAAGTCACGCTGTCAGCACGGATTGTTACATAATCTATGCAGTTGCATAAGATTATTGTCAATCCCCTGTATTTCTAAAGGGATGGCCCTTTTCATATCACGGGCGGGACTTTCAATGGAATAGTACAGAAAGCCCGCCAAATTACGTGAAGTCACGTGGGACCTGGTTTGGTCCTCAGTTTTCAGTTGGATGTCGGGCAGTGAAGATGTCCTGCCTTAACTGTAACTCACTCTGCATACGCGTGCTATGTTAGTCAGATATTTAGTTACATGAAATGTATAGTTAAGGAAATAAAAGCTTAAGAAAAATAACACGGTCTTGTGATTAATGGATGTCTTGGTAACAAGACTGATTAGAAGAAGAAATGAGTTGAGTGCGACCGACCACCAAGACGAAGTCACCAAGACAAGGTCTCCAAGAAGAAGAACCTAAGATAGAAGATGAACAGAAGAATTAAGAAGTAAGAAGTAAGTAAAGTAGAAGGCTATACAACAGGATTCCCTTGACTCTTTCTCGCCAACCATCCCTCTCGGTCATCACTCCTAGCAGGTCTTTTGCATGGTAACTGAAATCCGCACAGTGCTGATCGATGTAGTTTTTTTTTTTTTTTTGCTCAGCCTATACTGGTGTGTCCATGGGTTGCTGTCCACAGGAAAACATCATTTAATTTAAAATATGAATATGTGTAAAAAATATAGATTCTTTTTGGAGATGGGAATAAAAAGAAAAACTCATTCAAATGAAAAAAAAGGGAGTTTAATCTAATTGTGATGACAACATTATTGATAAAAAAAATGATGTACCCTACAGGTGGGATTTGAGACAAAGTCACAAGTATGGGGCATCCTGTGAGGATCAAATTTGCTTTTCAGTTGTAGCAGATTTGCAAGCCTAGCTTGTCAACCATTATGCCACATTGGGATTCACTAGATAGTAAACACAGACACTGGTTATTTTTTAACTTTAGTATGGCAACCAGTATAGGAGAAGGAATATTTTGAATTGAAACCTGTTAAACTCTACTTAAGAAATTGACCTTGTGTCACATCCTGCTTGTGTGGAGGAGATGATAAATACATAGGTATGCATCCAACTATTCTCCCTCCTGCTATGGGTAAATAGTAGGACAGCCTGGGCTCTTTAACCATAGTTAGGTAACCAGTTTAGGAATTTTTCCCACCAGAATTACTGGTGGTCCCTCTCTGGAGTCTGAGTGGTGGCAAGTCTCTTCTATCGTAAATCCAACCAACCAAACAACCAGCCTATATAAAATCTGTAAAATTATTATTGGATAGAGCCCAGGTGGATGAGCAGTCTATGATTTGCAATACTCCTCTTTGGCCCTATCTTGGGCTAGACAGGCGGTCGGAGAGGCCCCCTCTGATCAATCGGTTGGTCATGTCAAGCCCTAGCACCTATATGATTTTCCCAACCCTATTGCCCTTATGGCAAGCCCCAACCCCTTTTTATAATATGGGTGCTAGAAGGCATTATTGGTACTTTAATGATGGAGATATAAGATGGCCATTATTGATAGTCAGAGTAGAAGAATACTGAAGCAGTTAATCCAGCAGTAGAATATTTTTAACATAGAGACCAGTCACAATGGCTACAATGGCCACTGTGAGGCAAGCCAGCTTAAGCAATATCCTAAAACTAAACATTGTCAGTTATCTATCTATACATATATAAAGGGCAATTGTGCGTATGCATGTATGTTCTGAGGAAACTACGAAAAAATAAAACAGTTATTTAAAATTTAAACAGATATTTAAAAATTAAAATAGCATTAAAATTCTACTTGAAGATATCTGTGAATCTTATAGTTAAACAAATTATTTTTTTCAGGCTGGATTAACATATATGATCTTTTTACGTGGGGATTTTTATGGGGCATCCTGCGAGGATTAAACTCACTATTCAGGAGTAACGGATCTGCAAGACTAGCTCGCTAACCATTATACCACTTTGTTTTGTTTTTTGTTTTTTTTTGTTTGTTTTTTGTTCTCCTCTACCCAGGGGCGCCGGTTAGTCACTTCTTGTACATATATAAAGGGCAGTTAGTGTGCATGTATGTATGTATGTATGTTTGGATGAAATAAAAATACCCTATGCTCCCTGGAATTACCTGTAAATGTGGGAAGATGTGCAAAGACTTTGGCAGGACTAAAGAGTCAATTTTTGTGCAGCTCATTGTTGAACTTTTTGAAGCTCACCGTTATATTCTTTGAACTGCTGAATGTTTTTTTTTTTAAAAAATTTTATCAAGCAATGGCAATACTTGAACACGAGTTTGCTGCTATTCATCATGTTTGGATGAAACTACAAAATAAAACAATTAATGACAAATATATGGCAGTCCTATATTGTGACATCAAACCGACAAAATCTGGTGGTATCGTGAGATACTGCTGGGGAGCTCTGGGTTAGTGGTAATGATGCTTCAGCCCCGAAACCATGCCTGAACCCAGAATCATCATCTGATGTAGGCTTTGTTGGTTCCAATGCTACTGTGTAAATAGCAGTCATTGTATGAAGATTATATACACATTTGAGCAAAAATTATGAAGATTTGATTTATATTCAAAGATATTTAAAAACTAAAATAGAAATAGCTCTGAAATTCTATTTAAAAATATCCAGCATTTGTAAATCT
This sequence comes from Doryteuthis pealeii, assembly GCA_023376005.1. Taxonomy (NCBI): domain Eukaryota; kingdom Metazoa; phylum Mollusca; class Cephalopoda; order Myopsida; family Loliginidae; genus Doryteuthis; species Doryteuthis pealeii. Next base: position 583,196 of record CM042155.1, read on the forward strand.
CAAAAGTAAACAAATCAATACAGCAGGGCTCCTTCCTCTCTACCCAGGCAATGCTGGGTAGCTGCTTCTAGTGTAGAATAAAGATAAAATGATATGATTGTTTGTTTGCATAGTCTCCAGTTTCCTGTTTTTAGAAAGAGTTACTCGGCCAAATTGTGTAACAGAGGTGTCTGTGGTGTAATGGTTATTTTTGTAGGAAATCAATACAACAACAGGAGTTCCTGGACTAGGCTGTTTGCATTTCATATAGCACTAATACCCTTGGGAAAGGTATGAATCAAACTGTTACGATTTGTGTAGCCATTTTAGGGCTATAGTTGAAAGTAGTTTTACAGTGGAGATCCCTTGTGGCATAAAGTTTGATCCTTTCTTGAAGTAGAATGATGAAGTATCAGTTTTAATCCTTGTCCACTGATCTGTGCTTAGAGAGTTGTATAATATGATAGATAATCTGTTTATAGCAATCCATGTCTTTCCCCTGCATGTATTGGCATCACTTTCTGTAGATGAGATATTGCTACCTAGTTATGTGAACTGATCTACTAATTTCAGAAGAAAGTAAGTAGACTTATCTTTTTCTATGGAGGTCCAGTAAAGATGTAAGTAAAAGTAAAGTCGTCGGGGCGGCCTAATGTCGGTATCAGCCATGCAGTGAGGGAGTCTATCCCCTTTTCACTAGCGCTAGACCAAGGAGATTATTTTAGCGTCTGAGGTGGAGCGCCACACCTACCATCAGCTCCTTACTTTACCACACAGATCCCTGTGCTACTCATACGCTGAGTTGGCGACGGTGGGTATCAAACTAGGAACCTTGTGGTTTCTAGCTGAACGCTCTACCGACTGAGCTAACCCGGCCCAAGAAAATCTATTTCTATGAAAGACCATTTCTCTTTTTATAAAGATCAACTCCTTTCACCATTAAACTATTCCAGCGTCTATTAATGGATTGGCCAGAAATTATGGTGCAGTCGTACAATAGCACTTACATGGCTACAACTTGAACGAATTCTCACTTTAGAATGATCAGATTTTCATATAGATTTCCATATGATAGATAATCTGTCTATAAACACTCCATGCCTTTCCGATGTGTATATTGGCAACACTTTCTGTAGATGAGATATTGCTACCTAGTTATGTGAATTGATCTACTAATTTCAGAAGAAAGTAAGTAGACTTATTTTTTTCTATGGACGTCCAGTAAAGATGTAAAGAAAATGAAAGAAAAGGAAAAGAAAATCTATTTCTATGAAAGAATTCGTGTTATAAAGATCAACTCCTTTCACCATTAAACTATTCCAGCGTCTATTAATGGATCGGCCAGAAGTTATTCTTGTTTATGTTTGATGTTTATAAAATATCCCCCAAGCCATTACTGAACTTATTAAGCAGGTGTCTTGGGAAAATGACTTTGCTCTCTGTCTATTTACACTCGTCAAATGTGTGGGTAGACAAGGATTTTCCCACACACCTGTCATCTTTTAAGTCTTGTTTTCTCAACTACAACAGTGCGATCACATTATGTGTTTTATTCCTGGTCGAGAGCTGTGCATTAGTAAACACCTTAGTAATGAGAATATTTTTTACTTTTGTTAATATGGTCAAAATTTCATAGGTAGGGTCATTGCTATGCTTCGATAAACAGTAAAAACACCTGATGAAGGGAGGAGGATACAGCAGCCGAAATTTTCTGATTTTATATATCACAATAAAGATGAGGACAACAGTCCGAAAAATTTAGATTGTTATTTATTAAATTATGCCATACTAAAAATATAGAATCATTCTTCAGAAAAAATTTGTAAAAAAAATTTATAAATCTAAGTTTTTATTTATTTATTTTTTAAGTGAAGAGGTTTTAAGTTTATTAATTTTATTATCAAATATTTAAGAAAAAGAAAAAAGAATTTAATCCATTGTCATGAATTAAACTATAAATTTTGGTGAATTGAGTTGAAAGATTTTTGTTCTGAGCTTACATAAAATCTTTTGAGTGCTCTAGAAATACAGCCTTGTGCCAAGGTTGGTCTAGTCTGACAATACCTTTTTGCTACATCAACTTATTCTTATTTTATTTTATTTTTTCAATAATTTACATATGCATAGAATGCTGTAATTTTGTTTGGAATAATTGTTTATATACTGGATATTCACATGTCAATAATTTGATATCTAAATCAGAGATAATAGTCTAAGTCAAATTAAAATTCACTCAGATTTAAAATCACACATCTTATTTGTATAAATAAGCTATATATATATTTTTTTAATTTATAAATCTAAGTTTTTATTTATTTATTTTTTAAGTGAAGAAGTTTTAAGTTTATAGATTTTATTATCAAATATTTAAGAAAAAAAAAAAAATTAAATCCATTGTCATGAATTAAACTATGAATTTTGGTGAATTGAGTTGAAAGATTACATACACACAACTACCCCTTATATATGTACTAGCAGTGGCTACCTGACATCACCTGGGTAGAGGGGGATTTTTTTAAGTTAGTCCCACAGATCCATTATTACTGAATTGTGAGTTGAATCCTCGTGGGATGCCCCATTTAAATAACTATGTTAAAAAATAGACCTAGCATTGATCCAGCTACTCTGAAAAGAAATGTTAATGTCTACTATCTAAAATATTAAATATAAAAAAAAGCCCATGCTGTTATCATGTAAATTTTATTTTTTAATTATCTTCACGAATATAAATCAAATCTCTATTATTTTTGCTCAAAAACCAAGCCCTGGTGATATTTAATATGTATATATATTTACTTTGTCATTAATTGTTTTATTTTCGAAGTTTCCCCCGGATATACACATTTGTACAGAGCAAAACAATGAAAATTGAATAATTATGATATTTCGGACTGTTGTCCTCATCTTTGTGTATAAACGTAACGTTCAGGCCACTGTAATCTCAGGCTCATTTTTAGGTGTTTTTTTATTTATTATTTTAATTACTTTAAAATAAGTCATCTTCAGACAGTTACCTATGAATTCAAATGCAGCTTCTGGGCTTAAATCGTTACTGCTCACCCAAGGGCACTCCAAGCAGCATAAATGCCACCAGACTTATGAAAAAATTGGGATTAGATATAGAAACACTTAAAACAGAGCCTGGGGTTACAGTTGCCTAAACCTTGTGTTTATACACAATAAAGATGAGGACAATAGACTGAAATATGATTATTCATATCAAGCCTTATCTCATAAATACACATAAAAATATGGAGGCGTGTGACATAATGGTTAGAGTCGTAGGAAATGGACTTGTCGACCCGAGTTCAAATCCTAGACAACGCTGTTTGCATTTCACATAGCACTCACTAATACCCCCGGGAAAAGTATGAATCCTGTTATGACCTGTTTAAGGGTCAATAAATAATAACTCAACATGGGTATAAAATGTAGGGAACAGATTGTATTCAGCAATATTTATCAACGTACAATGGAAGGGTTTCCTTATTTCAGCTTACACGAAGAACTGTTTCTGGTACTACTCGTTTGAGTAGCTTTACTCTGTTAAATATATACCCTTTGGGTAAGTCCATGTTCGTGTCATAGGTGAGTCACCTACAACAAATCCAGATATTCTCCCTCCAGCAATGAGTAAATATTAGGGCAGACTGGGCTTTTTAATCTTGGATAGGTGACCAGTCTAGGAGAAGGAAAACTCTGAATTTGAAAAACCTGAGGTCAGTCGTTGATTGGGTTTGTGGCATTCCTTGTGCACCAATTCTTTCCTATCGACTGTGCCAAAAAGTGCGGATGGTCCAACACAAGCCTTCACCACTATAAATAGGTTGTGCAGGTTGTTCATTGGATGAACCCACATGCGTCGATATTGATGAGAGAGTCCATTTAAAAAAAATTTCCACACATAAAAATATTTAGAATATTTTCTATTTATAAATTTTTTGTAGTTATGAGATGAGGCTTGATATAATTTTAATCTTTCTGAGTACAAAAATCGTTGAAAGAATTGGCGCTAGTGAATAATTTCTGAGACAACATTTAAACAAAATTTTGAGAGTTAAGTTAAATCTAAAGTTTCCTATTTAAATTTGAAAAAGCGAAATCTCAAATATGTGAAGAATTTTTGAAGCTGCATGTGTGTTTGAGTTCATTATTTTCTTCTGCTATGACTCCCCCCCCCTTTTTTTTCCCTTTTTATAATTTAATTTTTTGCTGCATTTAACAGATCTGAAAAAAATACCATTCCAACATAAAGATGTTTTTAATTTGAGAACACCCACACACACACACACACACATGCACACACATATATATATCTATATATATACATCAACCTTGTGTTACATCCTGCCCATGGCAGAGAGTTTGGGTGAATACATGTATATATTATATATATATATATATATATATATATATAGTATCCAATTGCTGCTTTAACTTTTCCATTGCAGTGGCATCAGTAAATAATCCAAAAGTGCTCAATATATTAAAAATACAGAGCAGTAATAATACTAATAATTATATAATAATACTAATTATTAGTATAATAGATATATGTATATATATATACACACACAGAGCAGAATATAAATAAATGAAAAGCCTTTAGGTTATCAAATGATAAATTTATTTCAGCTTTACGCTTGTTCAGGTTTGACCACAAATTTGTGGAAGCGTGAAGCTGAAATAACTTTCTCATTTGATAACCTAAAGGTATTTAATTCTTTCATTTTCATATGTATGTATCTATTTATTTACTTAAGCCTTCGACCACAGGCAGAAAATAACACAAGTTTAATTATTAAATGGTTTGAATGTCTTGTTTTCCTTCTCCTTGACTTGTTGTCTAACAGAAGTTTCATGTGTATTACTGATTATAAAGTTTACAATATTTATAAGTAAAGAGTATTCAAGGTCATTGATAGACCACATATATCTAAGGAAGCGCGTGGTGTAATGGTTAAAGTCATGGGAAATGGACTCGTCATCCTGGACATTGCATTTCACTTAGCGCTAATACCCTTGGGAAAGGTATGAATCCTACTCTCCCTCCAGCTATGGATAACTAGTAGGGCAGACTGGGCTTTTTAACCTTGGTTAGGCAACCGACCTAGGAGGAGGAAAACTCTGAATTCAAACCTGTTGAACTCCACTTAAGAAATTGACCTTGTGTTACATGCTGCTCGTGCAGAGGGGTTGGTATATATATATATATCTAAGTTAGCATAGTGATGACATGAAACTAGTAACTCACAGTTTCTCACTGATGGGATTTTCAGTTTTCATCTAAAAATCATGTAGGTGAGAAAGTGTCA
>CM042155.1:593489-620989 GCA_023376005.1 Doryteuthis pealeii
AGGGGAAGGAGAGGGAAATTGCAATGGGTAGCGGGTCTGTTCTTTGCTAGGGGGAAGGGAGGGAAATTGCAATGGGTAGCGGGTCTGTTCTTTGCTAGGGGAAGAGAGGGGGGGAAAAGGAGAGGGAATTGCAATGGGTAGCGGTCTGTTCTTTGCTAGGGGAAGGAGAGGGAAATTGCAATGGGTAGCGGGTCTGTTCTTTGCTAGGGGAAGGAGAGGAAGCAATGGAGCGGGTCTGTTCTTTGCTAGGGGAAGGAGAGGAAATTGCAATGGGTAGCGGGTCTGTTCTTTGCTAGGGGGAAGGAGAGGGAAATTGCAATGGGTAGCGGTCTGTTCTTTGCTAGGGGAAGGAGAGGGAAATTGCAATGGGTAGCGGGTCTGTTCTTTGCTAGGGGGAAGGAGAGGGAAATTGCAATGGCGGGTCTGTTCTTTGCTAGGTTGCAATGGTAGCGGGTCTGTTCTTTGCTAGGGGGAAGGAGAGGGAAATTGCAATGGGTAGCGGGTCTGTTTTTTGCTAGGGGGAAGGAGAGGGAAATTGCAATGGGTAGCGGGTCTGTTCTTTGCTAGGGGGAAGGAGAGGGAAATTGCAATGGGTAGCGGGTCTGTTCTTTGCTAGGGGGAGGGAGAGGGAATTGCATGGTAGCGGGTCTGTTCTTTGCTAGGGGAAGGAGAGGGAAATTGCAATGGGTAGCGGTCTGTTCTTTGCTAGGGGGAGGGAGAGGAAAATTGCAATGGGTAGCGGGTCTGTTCTTTGCTAGGGGAAGGAGAGGGAAATTGCAATGGGTAGCGGGTCTGTTTTTTGCTAGGGGGAAGGAGAGGGAAATTGCAATGGGTAGCGGGTCTGTTCTTGCTAGGGGGAAGGAAGGGAATTGCAATGGGTAGCGGGTCTGTTCTTTGCTAGGGGGAGGGAGAGGAAATTGCAATGGGTAGCGGTCTGTTCTTTGCTAGGGGGAAGGAGAGGGAAATTGCAATGGGTAGCGGGTCTGTCTTTGCTTTGCAATGGGTAGCGGGTCTGTTCTTTGCTAGGGGAGGGAGGGAAAATTGCAATGGTAGCGGGTCTGTTCTTTGCTAGGGGGAAGGAGAGGGAAATTGCAATGGGTAGCGGTCTGTTTTTGCTAGGGGGAAGGAGAGGGAAATTGCAATGGGTAGCGGGTCTGTTCTTTGCTAGGGGGAGGAGAGGGAATTGCAATGGGTAGCGGTCTGTTTTTTGCTAGGGGGAGGGAGGGGAATTGCATGGGTAGGGGGTTGCAATGGGTAGCGGTCTGTTCTTTGCTAGGGGAGGAGAGGGTAATTGCAATGGTAGCGGGTCTGTTTTTTGCTAGGGGGAAGGAGAGGGAATTGCAATGGGTAGCGGGTCTGTTCTTGCTAGGGGGAAGGAGAGGGAAATTGCAATGGGTAGCGGGTCTGTTCTTTGCTAGGGGGAAGGAGAGGGAAATTGCAATGGTAGCGGGTCTGTTCTTTGCTAGGGGAGGGAGAGGGAAATTGCAATGGGTAGCGGGTCTGTTCTTTGCTAGGGGGAGGGAGAGGAAATTGCATGGGTAGCGGTCTGTTCTTTGCTAGCAATGGTAGCGGGTCTGTTTTTTGCTAGGGGAAGGAGAGGGAATTGCAATGGTAGCGGGTCTGTTCTTTGCTAGGGGGAGGGAGAGGGAAATTGCAATGGGTAGCGGCTCAGAAATCTAAGAGAAAACTAATCGAGGGAATACAAAGGAGAGCTACTAAGGTAATGAATGAATTAAAAAACCTTTCGTATGAAGAAAGACTTAGGAAGATTGACTTACCAAGTTTGGCTTATTGAAGAACCAGAGGAAATATGATTGAAGTCTTTAAATATACCCATGGCTTTTATTCAACAGACTTTAATCTATTGAACGTTGCTCAAAAAATCAATACCAGGGGTCATATATTAAAACTCTAAAAAAAAAAATTTGCAAAATAAATGTAAGATAAAATTATTTTAGTAACAGGGTAGTAGATCATGGAATAAACTACCATCATCAGTAGTGAATGCCTCATCTCTGAACTCTTTTTAGGCAAGGTTGGATGAATTGTAGAAAGAATATAAATATTCAGTGGAAATAAGATAAATGTTTCAAAGCCTCCATGCTTCCTGTAGTCTGCCAACACTATACCTGATACTCCCATCCACACAGATATGCGTGCGTACGCACACATACATGTATATTATTACTGTAAACTGTTCATGTTCCTGACACTAATACATTATTCTGTGTAATAGACATGAGACTTTGATGAGTTGTGGTGCACCTGAGCACTATTCATAACCATCATCATCATCATGTCACACATGCAGCACGGGTATCCATGACAATCTCTTGCCAACCTTCCCTATCAGTCATTGCACCTGGGAGCTCCTCTGCGGAGCAGCCACCATCTTCGCATAGCTGGTCAATGTAGGTCCTTGCATGTCCATGTATTGGCTTCCACAGGAGAATGTCGCTTATGAGTTCATCCTTGCTTCTCCAGCAGTGTCCTGCATGCCTTGTCCGTCTCACTTGGATAGTTTGTGAGATGGGGGGCAGGTGACTGTACAACTGTTTCCTTGTGAGGTGCTGTTTCCACGACTTGTTCAAGACTGCACACAGCATTCTTGTCTGTTCACAATTAATTTCATTATTATTATTATTATTATTATTATTATTATTATTATTATTATTATTATTCACTCCTTTTGAGTTTTCACACCAGTGTTAGCTGATGGTATTTCACTGGAGTCTGAGTGACAGCAAGTCTCCTCAGGTCTCCAGGACTCTTCTGAGTATTCTGGTAGATTCCAGCAGTGCAGTGTTCTGAATGCTTTCAATCCTTCCTTTGATATCCAAACTTTCCAAACCCTTTTCTAATCCTTTTGGGACTGTTCCAAGTGCACCAACCACAATTGGTATCACTTTCACTTTCATGTTCCATAACTTTTTCAGTTCTCTGGCAAGGTCCAGATATTTGTCCATTTTTTTCATTTTCCTTCAGCTTTACCCTGTGATCTGCTGGAACTGCAAAATCCACCAGTTGACAAGTTCTTTCTTTTTTGTTTATCAACAATAGGTCTGGTCTTTCTTGCTGGGATATTATTATTATTATTATTATTATTATTATTATTATTATTATTTATTATCTATTANGAGGGAGAGGGAAATGCAGGATTATTGGGTCTGTTTTTTCATGGAGGAGAGGAAATGCAAGGCGTGCGGTCTCTTTCTTTGCAGGGAAGTTGAGAGCGAAATCTGCAATGGAGTAAGCGGGTTCTTTGCTTAGAGGAGAGCGAAAATTGCTGTGTAGCGGGTCTTTCTTTGTTAGGAAGAGAGGAAATTGCCATGGTAGCGGTCTGTTCTTTTGCTAGGGGAAGGAGAGGGAAATTGCAATGGGTAGCGGGTCTGTTCTTTGCTAGGGGAAGGAGAGGGAAATTTGCATGGGTACGGTCTGTTTTTTGCTAGGGGGAAGGAGAGGAAATTGCAATGGGTAGCGGTCTGTTCTTTGCTAGGGAAGGAGAGGAATTGCAATGGGCTTAGTGAGTGCTGTTCTTTGCTAGGGGAGGAGAGGAAATTGCAATGTGGTAGGTCTGTTCTTTTGCTAGGGGAAGGAGAGGAAATTGCAATGGGTAAGCGGTCTGTTCTTTGCTAGGGAAGGAGAGGGAAATTGCAATGGGTACGGTCTGTTTCTTTGCTAGGGGGAAGAGAAAATTGCAATGGTAGCGTCTGTTCTTTTGCTAGGGAGGAGGAATTGCATGGGTAGCGGGTGTTCTTTGAGGGGGAAGGAGAGGGAAATTGCAATGGTAGCGGGTCTGTCTTTGCTAGGGGGGGGAGAGGAAATTGCAGGGTAGCGGGTCTGTTTTTTTGCTAGGGAGGGAGAGGGAAATTGCAATGGTAGCGGGTCTGTTCTTTGCTAGGGGGAAGGAGAGGGAAAATTGCAATGGGTAGCGGTCTGTTCTTTGCTAGGGAGGAGAGGTGAATTGCAATGGGTAGCGGGTCTTGTTCTTTGCTAGGGGGAAGAGAGGGAATTGCAATGGGTAGCGGGTCGTTCTTTGCTAGGGAAGGAGAGGGAAATTGCAATGGGTAGCGGGTCTGTTCTTTGCTAGGGGGAAGGAGAGGAATTGCATAGGGTAGCGGGTCTGTTTTTTGCTAGGGGAGGGAGAGGAAATTGCAATGGTAGCGGTCTGTTTCTTTGCTAGGGGGAGAGGAGAGGGAATTGCAATGGTAGGCGGTCTGTTCTTTGCTAGGGGAGGGAAGGGAATTGCAATGGGTAGGCGGTCTTTCTTTGCTAGGGGGAGGAAGGAAATGCAATGGGTAGCGGCTCAGAAATCTAAGAGAAAACTAATCGAGTGATAAAAGGAGAGGCTACTAAGGAATGAATGAAATTAAAAAACCTTTTATATAGAGAAAGACTTAGGAAGATTGACTTACCAAATTTGGCTTATATTGAAGAATCCAGAGAAATATGATGACAGTTTTAAAACTATATCATGGCTTTTATCAACGTTTAATTATGAAGTTGCTCAAAAAATTAATTACCAGGGGTCATATATTAAAACTCTCAAAAATTTGCAAAAAATGTAAGAAATTATTTTAGTAACAGGGCTAGTAGATTCATGGAATAAACTACCATCATCAGTAGTGAATGACCTCATCTCTGAACTCTTTTTAGCAGGTTGGATGAATTGTAGAAAGAAGTATAAATATTCACGTGGAAATATAGATAAATGTTTCAAAGCCTCCATGCTCGCTTGTAGTCTGCCAACATTACCTGATACTCCCATCCACACAGATATGCATGCGTACGCACACATACATGTATATTGTTACTGTATACTGTTCATTGTTCCTGACACTAATACATTATTCTGTGTAATAGACATGAGACTTTGATGAGTTATGGTGCAACCTGAGCCTGTTCACAACCATCATCATCATCATGTCGCGCATGCACGGTAGTATACCATGACAATCTCTTTCCAACCCTTCCTATCAGTCATTGCACCTGGAAGCTCCTTGCGGTAGCAGCAAGCACCCGAGATTCGCATAGCTGGTCATGTAGGTCCTTGCATGTCCATGTGTTGGCTTCACAGAGAATGTCGCTTATGAGTTCATCCTTGCTTCTTCCAGTAGTGTCCTGCATGCCTTGTCCGTCTCACTTGGATAGTTTGTGAGATGGGGGGCAGGTGACCGTACAACTGTTTCCTTGTGGGGTGTTGTTTCCACGACTTGTTCAGATTGCACACAGCATTCTTTGTCTGTTACAATAAATTTCATTATTTTATTATTATTATTATTATTATTATTATTATTATTATTATTATTATTATTCACTCCTTTTGAGTTTTCACACAGTGTTAGCTGATGGTATTTCACTGGAGTCTGAGTGACAGCAAGTCGCCTCAGGTCTCAGGACTCTTCTGAGTATTCTGGCAGATTGCAGCAGTGCAGTGTTCTGAATGGTTTCATCCTTCCTTTGATATCCAAACTTTCCAAATCCTTTTCTAATCCTTTTGGGACTGTTCAAGTGCACCAACCACAATTGGTATCACTTTCACTTTCATGTTCATAACTTTTTCAGTTCTCTGGCAGGTCCAGATATTTGTCCATTTTTTTCATTTTCCTCCAGCTTTACCCTGTGATCTGCTGGCACTGCAAAATCCACCAGTTGACAGTTCTTTCTTTTTTGTTATCAACAATAGGTCTGGTCTTTTTGCTGGGATAAGATTATTATTATTATTATTATTATTATTATTATTATTATTATTATTATTATTCAATTTTAAAGAATAAAAGAAAAATAATTCTTATGCCTGCAGATTTTCATGACAAAACCCACATGGTTAGCCCCTGCCGTCAGGGTAGTATTGATAGCGGAACCGTTGAAGTAAGGGAAGGCTGTTTAGTACAAAGAGATGTTGTTGTAGTGAAAGGAGTTTCCTTGACTGAAATTACAGAATTTGGTCAAGTAGAACCCCCCATCCCCCAAACCTTCCAACCACCCCCACATGGTTATTGCTGTAGTTTTAATGATTACAACTTGCAAGAATATGCGCCTTCTGGGCGTAAGTATTTAATTCTTAATGTAATGAAATATATTAAATAAGAAAGATTAATGAAAATTGAATAAGAATGTATATAAAAAGATTACACTTATTTGAATTATATTTAGTTATATTTTAAATGGTTTCTATTAAATAGATTTTAATACGTTTGTTTGGTTTGGTTTGTTTTGTTTTATGGCATATCAACCTCAGTGGGTCATTTAATGCCGATAAAGTTTTGAAATAAATCAATTCTTAATGGATACTACAATTTTTTTATAAATACATTTGTTCTATTTAACCCATAGATGGGACCCTAACAGGTACTACCACTCCGTGTCAGAGTGGACCAGGGAGCAATGGTGATGAAGGGGTGCTCCACATTCCCCAAACCTCCAAAACTGGAACCTCACCATCAGATAGAGTTTAACGTCATTCCCAGGACATGTAGACCCGCAGCCACCGCCTTCTAGCACCCATATGATAAAAAGGGGCAATAGGGTTGGGAAAATCATATAGGTGCTAGGGCTTGACGTGACCAGCCGATTGATCGGAGGGGCCTCTCCGACCGCCCGTCTAGCCCAAGATAGGGCCAAAGTGGAGTATTGCATGTCATGAATTGCTCATCCACCTGGGCTCTATCCTTAAGCATCACGGGTCGCCACCCACGGCCAACAGGTGGCCCCATTGGGAGAGTCTTACCCCTCTGCAGAGGTGCAGTTGGTGCATTCTAACGCCCCACCAACAGGGCGGAATACGTTTGTGAATAAAACAATAATATTAGAGATCAATAACACCAAGTAATTATATATTAAACCCTTTTTGTTAAAACCAGTATGCAAATTAATCACACCATATATTATGTAAATCTTTATTTCTTAGTGATATATAATATACATTGCAGGATTTTAAACGCACTAATAACAAATCCTTGTATGAGTATGGATCTTTATCATTCAAATTTTATTTTTTAATCCTTTTCACAAATATAAATCAAATCTTTATTATTCTTGCTCAAAAACCAAGCCCTGGTGATATTCAATGTGTATATATATTTACTTTGTCGTTAATTGCTTTATTTTCAAAGTTTCCTCTGGACATACACATACACACAACTGCCCTTTATATATGTATAGATAGATAGATAGTGATAGATTTCCTCTGGACATACATACATACAACTGCCCTTTATATATGTATAGATAGATAGATAGATAGATAAATTTCATCTGGACTACATACATACAACTGCCCTTTAATAATGTATAGATAGATAGATAGATAGATTTCATCTGGACATACATACATACAACTACCCTTTATATATGTATAGATAGATAGATAGATAGATTTCATCTGGCATACATACATACAACTACCTTTATATTGTATAGATAGAGATAGATAGATAGATTTCATCTGGACATAATACATCAACTACCCTTTATATATGTATAGATAGATAGATAGATAGATTTCATCTGGACATACATACATAACAACTACCCTTTAATATTAGTATAGATAGATAGATAGATAGATTTCATCTGGACATACATACATACATACAACTTTTATATAGTATGTATAGATAGATAGATAGATAGATAGATTTCATCTGGACATACATACATACATACAACTACCCTTTATAGATAGATAGATAGATAGATAGATAGATAGATAGATTTCATCTGGACATACATACATACAACTACCTTTATATATGTATAATAGATAGATAGATAGATAGATTTCATCTGGACATACATACATACAACTACCCTTTATATATGTATAGATAGATAGATAGATAGATAGATAGATAGATAGATTTCATCTGGACATACATACATACATCTACCTTTATATATGTATAGATAGATAGATAGATAGATTTCATCTGGACATACATACATACAACTACCCTTTATATATGTATAGATAGATAGATAGTGATAGATTTCATCTGGACATACATACATACAACTACCCTTTATATATGTATAGATAGATAGATAGATAGATATTTCATCTGGACATACATACATACAACTACCCTTTATATATGTATAGATAGATAGATAGATAGATAGATTTCATCTGGACATACATACATACAACTACCCTTTATATATATAGATAGATAGATAGATAGATAGATAGATTCATCTGGACATACATACATACAACTACCCTTTATATATGTAGATAGATAGATAGATAGATAGATAGATTTCATCTGGACATACATACATACAACTACCCTTTATATATATAGATATAGATAGATATAGATAGATATATATATATACATAGATAGATAGATTCATCTGGACATACATACATACAACTACCCTTTATATATGTATAGATAGATAGATAGATAGACTTCATCTGGACATACATACATACATACAACTACCCTTTATATATGTATAGATAGATAGATAGATAGACTTCATCTGGACATACATACATACATACAACTACCCTTTATATATGTAGATAGATAGATAGATAGGTAGATTACTGTAGTAAATGAAATTAGAGTCTATGGTGGTTTCACTACAACTACACCACTATTACAGTGGTGATGGTGGTGGTGGTAGAGGAGATATAACTACTATAATCACTAATTTCACTTACTACAATTTTATTTCATTCACTACATTGACTCCTCTAAATGATGATGATGATGATGATGATGATCGTCATCATCATCATCATCATCATCAAGGTCATCCATCAAGAATGACACTCCTATTTCCTCATCTTTGATAGAGAGGAAATGGGAAGCTGGCATGAAAGAGGAGAGATTAAAGTGGTGGAAAGCGGGGGGTGGGGGGTGGCGGATCGCACAGACTGCTATAAATGCTATCTTGACTGGTACAGAAAAAAGAAAATCTAAGATGACTCGAAGATGCACAAGTTGCAGCATCTTGCCAGACTCCAGTCACTCATTGGAGTGAGTCTTTGCACAGATGCATTGTAGGATTGTTGGCATCTGATTTTGAATTACCCTTCTCCTAGAGTGGTTGCCTACCAAGTCAAGAGAGCCCAGTCTGTCTTGCTGTTTTACCTATAGTAAGGGAAAGTATAAAAGAGGAGTCATTCTTTGTTTCAAAGAATGCAACCTTAGTCAGAATTTGAACTCATCACTCCAATTTCTCCCTCTCTCTCTCTCTGTCTCCCCTCTCTCTCTGTGTTTCCTGTCTCTGTCTCCCTCCTTCTCTCCCTCTCTGTCTCCCTCCCTCTCTCCCCCTCTCCTCTCTCTCCCCTCTCTCCCTCTCTCTTTCTCTCTCTTTTCTCTTTCTCCCTATCTACACCCTCTCTCCCCTCCCTCACTTTCTCCCCTCTCTTTCTCCCCCTCCCTCTCTGTCTCCCTCTCCCCTATCTCTCCCCCTCTCTCCTGCTTTCTCTCTCTCTCTCTCCTTATCTACCCCTCTCTTTTCATGACCTCATGGAATGTTGCTTAACTTTAAGAAACAAAGAAGAATTAGTGCTTTAATGTATCACAATTCTATCAGTTGGTCATCCATCTTTTTTATGACCTCATGGAATGTTGCTTAACTTTAAGAAAAAAAGAAGAATTAGTGCTTTAATGTATCACAATTCTATTCAGTTGGTCATCCATCTTTTTATGACCTCATGGAATGTTGCTTAACTTTAAGAAACAAAGAAGAATTAGTGCTTTAATGTATCACAATTCTATTCAGTTGGTCATCCATCTTTTTATGACCTCATGGAATGTTGCTTAACTTTAAGAAACAAAGAAGATTAGTGCTTTAATGTATCACAATTCAGTTGGTCATCCATCTTTTTATGACCCATGGAATGTTGCTTAACTTTAAGAAACAAAGAAGAATTAGTGCTTTAATGTATCACAATTCTATTCAGTTGGTCATCCATCTTTTTATGACCTCATGGAATGTTGCTTAACTTTAAGAAACAAAGAAGAATTAGTGCTTTAATGTATCACAATTCTATTCAGTTGGTCATCCATCTTTTTATGACCTCATGGAATGTTGCTTAACTTTAAGAAACAAAGAAGAATTAGTGCTTTAATGTATCACAATTCTATTCAGTTGGTCATCCATCTTTTTATGACCCATGGAATGTTGCTTAACTTTAAGAAACAAAGAAGAATTAGTGCTTTAATGTATCACAATTCTATTCAGTTGGTCATCCATCTTTTTATGACCTCATGGAATGTTGCTTAACTTTAAGAAACAAAGAAGAATTAGTGCTTTAATGTATCACAATTCTATTCAGTTGGTCATCCATCTTTTTATGACCTCATGGAATGTTGCTTAACTTTAAGAAACAAAGAAGAATTAGTGCTTTAATGTATCACAATTCTATTCAGTTGGTCATCCATCTTTTTATGACCTCATGGAATGTTGCTTAACTTTAAGAAACAAAGAAGAATTAGTGCTTTTAATGTATCACAATTCTATTCAGTTGGTCATCCATCTTTTTATGACCTCATGGAATGTTGCTTAACTTTAAGAAACAAAGAAGAATTAGTGCTTTAATGTATCACAATTCTATTCAGTTGGTCATCCATCTTTTTATGACCTCATGGAATGTTGCTTAACTTTAAGAAACAAAGAAGAATTAGTGCTTTAATGTATCACAATTCTATTCAGTTGGTCATCCATCTTTTTATGACCTCATGGAATGTTGCTTAACTTTAAGAAACAAAGAGAATTAGTGCTTTAATGTATCACAATTCTATTCAGTTGGTCATCCATCTTTTATGACCTCATGGAATGTTGCTTAACTTTAAGAAACAAAGAAGAATTAGTGCTTTAATGTATCACAATTCTATTCAGTTGGTCATCCATCTTTTTATGACCTCATGGAATGTTGCTTAACTTTAAGAAACAAAGAAGAATTAGTGCTTTAATGTATCACAATTCTATTCAGTTGGTCATCCATCTTTTTATGACCTCATGGAATGTTGCTTAACTTTAAGAAACAAAGAAGAATTAGTGCTTTAATGTATCACAATTCTATTCAGTTGGTCATCCATCTTTTTATGACCTCATGGAATGTTGCTTAACTTTAAGAAACAAAGAAGAATTAGTGCTTTAATGTATCACAATTCTATTCAGTTGGTCATCCATCTTTTTATGACCTCATGGAATGTTGCTTAACTTTAAGAAACAAAGAAGAATTAGTGCTTTAATGTATCACAATTCTATTCAGTTGGACGTGTTCCACATAATCTATAAGATGTCATTGACTGAAAATGAATACCATCTGTTGGAATTCATGATACAACTTTCTTAATAGTTCCAATGAATAAATATAAGGCTTAGTGTAAGTTAGTTAAAAAGTCAAAATGAGGATAATTAATTTCATATGTGACACACATGGATTTCATTTCAAATTATTATGCCATTACTTTTAATTTTCCTTAATTCAATGTTTTTTTTTTCATGAACAGCTAATTTTGCAAATTTCAGATTCAGTCAGATTTGACAAATTCTGTCAATATTCTATTCAATAGATCTAAAATATTGAAAGGAATTAACCTTTGAATCTGTTAGCATAATATTTCAAGGAGATAGGTGCTATTTTACTATACACTATAAGCCCATTATTTTAGACCCAGTGCTATATTACTATACACAATATTTCTGGCTGAGTGCCATTTTACTATAAATCAGGAGGCCCAATATTTCAGGCAGAGTGCTCTTTTATGATAAAATTGTATGTCAATCACTTGTACCCCTAAAATTCTACACATTCAGTTTTTGTATTATTTGGATTATTCAGACTATTGTCCTCATCTTTTGTGTTATCTATACAGCACTTTGACTGATGCACCTTTCGGCCCTCTTTAGGTATTTCCTGTCAGACTCAGGAACCTTCTCAAACTTGGGAACCTTCTCTTTGAACTTGGGAACCTTCTTGTCGAACTTAGGACTTTCCCAGAACTTTGAACCGAACCCTTTATTCAATCCACAGGGGTAGACTGTACTCATTCCAATAACCATGACTGGGTAAAAGTGTTAAGCTGTGTTAATTATTCTATGTTACTCTCACCTTGGCTAGGATTGAACCTGCAGCCACGAGATAACTGTCACTGAGAACTGTATGAACTCAACACCTATATCCATTGTGCCAATGGAGGCGCGTGGTCTAATGGTTAGAATCATAGGAAATGGACTTGTCAACGCGAGTTCAATTCCTGGATGAAGCTGTTGGCATTTCACATAGCGCTAATACCCTTGGGAAAGGTATGAATCCAATTCTCCCTCCAGCTATGGGTAAATAGCAGGGCAGACTGGGCTCTTTAACCATGGCTTTGTAACCAGTCTAGGAGAAGGAAAACTCTGAATTCAAACCTGTTAAACTCCGCTCAAGAAATTGACCTTGTACCACATCCTGCTCGTGTGGAGGGGTTTGTAAATATATATATCCATTGTGCCATGTGTCCAATTGTCGATAACGAAATGAAGGCTCCTGAGTTCGATAAGAAGGTTCCCAAGCTGGAAGAGAAGGTTCCTGAGTTCGAGAAGATTCCGGAGTCTGACAGGAAGTACCTGAAGAGGGCTGGCAGTTACATTGGCCGAAACGTTGTACAGATAACAATAAAGATGAGGACAATAGTCTGAATAATCCAAGTAATGCAAATTGTCAGGCCTCACCTAAAAAATTCAGAGAAATTAATCAGTTTTATTTTCACTTTTAAAAAAAAACCATTTCACCCACACTCTTTCCCAACTCAACCACTCCCGTTAAAATGTTTTCCAAATTTTGTTTTCGTCCTTTTTTTTTTTCTCCTTCTTTTAATAGAGTCAGACTCGGGATGTGGCCACTTATTTTCTCCTTGACTCTGCTAAGCTGTCAGCATTGGGGTATGAGACTAATAATAATGATAGCAGTGTGTGTGTATGTGTGTGTGTGTGTGCGTGTGTGTATGTGTGTATGTGTATGTGTGTGTGTGTGTGTGTGTGTGTGTGAGATGAGATACAAGTCTGCCACTGTACTTAAGAACTGAATAAAGAACTGATTTCAGCACAAGAATCTCAGTATTTCCGTGTTTGGTTGGCGACACTAAATCATGATCCTCAAAGTTAAGAACGAGACCAATCCTCAACGTTTTGACAACTGACCACTGACCCCAATTCAAACAAGTCAACTTTAAAAAAAAAATTTTTGTGGACTAAACAAAATTAAAATCGGTACTCCAACTTAAAAAAGGGGAACCACTCTGAGTGAATTTTATCTGTTAATTAATCTACCCATTATTTTACCATTAAACTAACCCTAAACCTTTAACCCTAACCCTAACCCTAACCCGTCTTCTTTTTTCCTAGTATATCAATAAATAAATAAATAAATAATTTACCAGTCAATCAGAGTGGTGGGGAATGTGGAGCATCCCTTCATCACCATTGCTCCCTGGTCCACTCTGACCGGAGTGGTAGTACCTGTTAGGGTCCCATCTATGGGTTAAATAGAAGAATGTATTTATAAAAAAATTGTATTATCCATTAATTGATTTATTTCAAAACTTTATTGGCATTAAATGACCCACTGAGATTGATATGCCATAAAACAAAATAAAACCAAACCAATCAGAGTGGTTCCCCTTTTTAGGTTGTAGTTATAGGAAATAACCTTAAAATCATCCGTAGATAGCCATGTCAGGAGAATAGAAAATGGCCACATCCAACAGATCTTTTGTACGCCGAATTAGTAAAAAGCTCCCGATTGGTTGGTTGACCATGTCCACGATTTAAAGATGTCTGCAGGAGAGTCATGAGGATATGCCATATTGACACAAACACGTATATATATGTATGTCACAGTTACTTGTAAAGCCACGAAGCAAACAAATATATTTACTTCTGGATTTTATTAAAACCGATTTAAAAGTACTCAATATAAAGAGCTAAATATACATTTTAAATACAAATGGCTTAAAATATTCTGACTGCAGTTTCTTGCAGTAGTGCGAATCTTCAGGGAAGATATATATATATATATATATATATATATATATATATATATTATGGACTCTCTCGTCGATTTTCGATGCATGAGGGTTCATACACACAATGAACACCCACACAGTGATTTGTTTATAGTGGTGAAGGATTGTGTTGGACCATCCACACTTTTTGGCACAGTCGATAGGAAAGAATTGGTGCATCAAGGGTTGTCACAAACCCAATCAACGACCGACCTCAGGAATTTTGAATTCAGAGTTATCCCTCTCCTAGACTGGTTACCCACCCAAGGCTGAAGACCCCAGTCTGCCCTACTATTTAGCCCATAGCTGGAGGGAGAATATATGGATTCATACCTTTCCCAAGGGTATTAGCGCTATGTGAAATGCCAACAGCTTCATCTAGGAATTGAACTCAAATCGACGTGCCCATTTTCCATGACTCTAACCACTAGCCCATGTGCCTCCATATATATATATATATACTCTACACTTTATTTTATTTTCCAAAACTCATGTATTGAGCACTGTTATCGTTTTACTAGTTTTAATCCTGTTTTAGATTTTTATCTAACAGTATGTGTATTCATTTCAGTTATATATATTTGGTATTTTTTTTTTACAATATGCATATATATATATATATATATATATATATATATACATTTATTTTATTTACAATATATATATATATATATATATATATATATATTTTTTTACAATATATATATATATGTATATATATACATATATATATATTGTAAATAAAATATATATATATATATATATATATATATATATTGTAAATAAAAATAAATAAATATATATATATATATATATATATATATTATATATATGTATATATATGCATTGTCCTAATTCCTTGTGAGTCATAGATTTCTCAGAGTTTCTGGGAAAAGTCTTGCACTTACGTCTTAACTTCCTTTTGTCTCTTTCTTGACAGCAACCATTATAAAAAAAAAGAAAAGATTTTAATAGTTTACTTGATATTTACATCACATGTGCTTTAAAGATTTTACAAGTATAGGATGAAGAGATTTTTTGATAATATCCTTCTCCAAACTGCATCTTGGTAACGAGACTCATTCAAACGCTACCCTTACCCTCATTCTATCCTCCCACTCCACCTTCAATTCATACTCTCCACCCACGCTCACCCATCCTCCCATCCCACATTCATTCCATCCTCTTAACCCTAGCCTCAATCCATCCTCCCACTCCATATTCAATCCTCACTCTCCACCTTCACCATCCTCCTACCCTTACCATCATTCCATTCTCCTACTCCTTCCTCTTTTTATACTCACACCTAACCTCATTCTATCCTCCCACTCCACCTCATTCCATCCTCCACCCCTTCTTCTTTCTATACTCCCACCTACTCTCATTTGATCCTCCCACTTCACTCTCATTCTATCCTTCAACCCCACTTCATTACATCCTCCCACTTAACCCTCGTTCTATCCTCCCACCCTATTTTCATTCTATCCTCCCACCCCATCTTCTTTCTATACTCCCACCTACCCTCATTTGATCCTCCCACTTCACTCTCATCCTATCCTCCTACCCTACTTTATTATATCCTCCCACACCCTACTCTTTCAATCCTCCCACCCCTTCTTCATTCTCTCCTCCCACCCCACCCTCTTTCACCTTACCTGATAGAATGGTCAATCCCAATATTCTCAGTTCTATTAATGTCTTTGATATAAGCAGAAAATTCTAATTAACCCAGATATTAAATTGACATTTGAATAAGGATTAAAACAAACCTTAAAATAAAAATATTAATGATTTTTTTCTCTTCATTTTTAATTATGATCGATGGAAAGAAAAAAAGACTAAAAAAAAAAAGAGAAAAGAAAAAACAAACAAAACAAAACAAGAAGAAAAACAAAATATTAAAAAAAAAAGAAAAAAAAAGAAAAACTTTTATATAAAAATGTAACGGATCAAACCCTACTTATTTTTTGATATTAACTTTTATGTAAAAATATATAGCTCAGTCGGTAGAGCGTTCGGCTAGAAACCACAAGGTTCCTAGTTCGATACCGGTCCTCGCCAACTCAGCATATGAGGAACACAGGGATCTGTGCAGTAAAGTAAGGAGCCGATGGTAGGTGTGGTGTTCCACCTCAGACTCCCTCGCTGACTGGCTGATACCGACTTTAGGCCACCCTGATGACTTTACTACTACCATATATATATATATATATATATATAAAATATATAATATATATATATATAATATAATATATAATATATATACATTATATATAATATATATATATATATATATATATATATATATATATATATATATACATATTTTTTGTTATTCACTTTTATATAAAGATGTAACGAATCAATTCCTGCTTATTTTTTAGTTAAGTAAGAAAGTAAAGTTGTTAGAGTGACCTATTGTCAGCGAAGGAGTCTATCCTCTTTTCACTAGTACTAGACAAGGGAGATTGTTTTACATCTGAGGTGGTCAGCTCCCAACTTGACCACAGAGATCTAAGCTGTGCTACTCATGTGCTGAGTTGGCAAGCGTCGGCATTGAACTTAATGCCAAATCAAGTCTTAAATGCTGCTTAAATGGTCACCCATCTAAGTATTGAACAGGCTCATTGATGCTTAACTTTAGTGATCTATCTGAAAACCAATTGGTTAAAGTGTACATTCATTCATCACAGACACTTTTAACTCTTATGTAAGACAAACAAAATATAGTTTAACTTTGACATTTAAAAATCAAACATTATGTGAGAATAATACTGAAGTGTTGATATTTACACTATGAATGACAAAATGAAAGGTCATGGGTCAAGAGTTTGAAAAGATTGTGTTGTACCAATATTCTGAGTTTGAATGGACTGGCTGCCTTGAAAAATCGGCATTCAAAACCTGGGTTTTATCCTGGTTCACTGGGAATGGGTGTTTTCTCACTTCATAAATTGGTAAATACAACTTCAGCATCGTTAGGATAGTTGGAAAGAAATCTGGAAGTGACATCTGGCAAATTACATCTTTTAAATTTACATCTTTTAAATTTACATCTTTTGAATTTACATCTTAAATTTACATCTTTTAATTTACATCTTTTAAATTCTCATCTTTTTTACATCTTTTACATCTTTTAAATTTACATCTTTTAAATTCTCATCTTTTAATTTTTTAAATTTACATCTTTTGAATTTACATCTTTTGAATTTATCTTAATTTACATCTTTTAAATTTACATCTTTTGAATTCTCATCTTTTTCAATTTACATCTTTTAAATTTACATCTTTTGAATTTACATCTTTTGAATTCTCATCTTTTAAATTCTCATCTTTTAAATTTACATTTTAAATTTACATTTTAAATTTACATCTTTTAATTACATCTTTTGAATTTCTTTTAAATTTACATCTTTTGAATTCTCATCTTTTAAATTCTCATCTTTTAAATTTACATCTTTTAAATTTACATCTTTTAGATTCATATCTTTTAAATTTACATTTTTTAAATTTACATCTTTTAATATTTACATCTTTTAAATTTAAAATCAGAAAAACAAATTATTTTATTTTTAATAACAGTGGTATCTTGACTTACAAATTGTGAGCTGTTGTTGCATTATGGCCCCAATTAAGCATTACTTCTTTAATAAATCCTTTCTTGTTTCCTGTGGTAACCCACATTTAAAGGAATTGAACACCAATCACTTTACTCATTTGTCAGTATCAAATTTATTTTCATCAGTGACCATCTATAGTAGTAATTGTCAAAGCAGAGAGACAAGGAAAAAGAGAGTTGATGTTTAGTGAAAAGATAGAAAGAAAGACAGCAGATAACTATCGCTCATCCCTCATCACCAGCATCTCATGCACGTTCTCTCTATTTTTTGTCCAGTGGACGCCCTTCTTTCTTTCTTTTCTCAGAATGTCGTTTTTCTGTAGACACACCTCTTCGACCACGCAGCCTGGTTTCATTGGTTATGGGCTACGCCTACAGATTTTCTACACAGTGTCAAATGTACACCTGCATCTTTAGGTGCTAAAGGACAGTTCAATGCCATATCCTGTTTTTGTTTCCAGGCCCACACTTGACACCATGCACTTCCTTTTAAATTTACATCTTTTAAATTTACATCTTTAGCGAGAGATCTGTCTTAATCAGAAAAACAAATTAAGCCTGACTAAATAACAATGACATACAGTGCTATCTTGACTCACAAGTGTCTCAACTTACAAATTGTAATGTCGTTTTTATATTGTTATATACTGGACCCGTCAAGGAACACAAACATTTCTATTTATAAAAATATAAGATTATATCTTTATTTCCTTGGTTGTGTGCAGACTGAGAGTCGTTAGCAGGGGTTACGCAAACATTGAGCCTTTGAGAGTTCTCTGCAAGTGATCTCGAACCTGATCTTTGCTGAATTGACTTCCACAGGCTTTTTTTGTTATGGTCCAACTCACATCCTGGAAGAATTGTCGCTTTAACTTGTCAGTGAGATCAGATTTCCATGTGACTGATAATTTGTTTGTGGCCGAGCTGATTCTTCGAGGTGTCTCTGTTCTTCCCCATCTATTATCTTAACTTCATCCCATAAGGGCAGATGGTTTCCCTTTTCATTCCATATATGGTCAGCCATACACGACTTTTCTATTTCTTCTCGAACCACTGCATATGGTGCTCCTCTAGTCTTACTTTAAGTGGATGGTATGTTTCGCCTTTGTATACTTTGCCACAGCTGCATGGGATGGAATACATGCAATTCTTGGTCATGTTGCATTCTGTTGGGCGGTTGTCTCGGGGGAGATGTTTACAAAGAGTCAAGTCACTCCTGGATGTTGTCCTGATATCATATGGATTACATATCTTTTGAATCTTTTTAGCCAAGCCTTTGACATAGGGCAGACAGATAGTGGTAAGTTTTCAGGTCCTGAGATCCAGATTTCTCGTAGCTGATGTTATGCTTTCAGGATGAAGGGTATCTCTTAAGCTGTCCATTTCCTTCTGATATACTTTACTACTGCTAATGGCTTTTGCCAGATGTTTTAAGCAATGGATGATTTTCCTATTAGTGTATTGACATCCACAGAAAGTGATGGTAATACAATTATTTGATATAAGTTATGAACAGAAGGGATTAAACTCGTAAGTCAAGGTATCACTGTAATACAGCACATAATTCATTACATTATATTCTATTATATTCTTATACAATACAGATCTATTTTCTTATTTAAAAAAAACATTTAAAAAAATTAGGGTATTTTGATGGTGGTTAGAGTTCGAAATGGATTAATGGAATTTCAGTTAATTTCAATGAGAAAAATTGTTTTGATAATAAAAGGAAATTAAGTTACAATTTAGTGTCGGGGCCTGATACAATAAGTAGTAAAGTCAGCGGGGTGGCCTAATGTCGGTATCAGACCTACAGCAAGGGAGTCTATCCCCTATTCACTAGCATTAGACCAAGGAGATTATTTTAGTATCTGAGGTGCAGTGCCATATCTACTATCAGCACCTCACTTTACCGCACAGATCCCTGTGCTACTCATATGCTGAGTTGGCGATGGCCTAAATGGATTCCTAGGCGGACGCTCTATCAACTGAGGTAAATTTTTCTTATCTAAAATTCATTAAAAATAAATAAATAAATAAAAATAATAAGGGGGGAGCGGAGTTTGAACGGATTAATAGAATTTCAGTTAATTTCAATAAGAAAAATTGCTTTGATATAAAAAGAAGTTTGAACGGATTAATGGGATTTCAGTTCATTTCAATAGAGAAAATTGATCTGATATACAAGGAAATTGAGTTACAAGCGGAACGAATTAAACTCAAGTCTACATACTACTGTATTTTTCTTGCACCCATTAATTTACAATACTGAATATATTTTCTTTATTTAAAAACATTTATTGCAAAAACAGGGACATAAAATGAGGGTTCAGTTTATTTTATAGTAAGAATTTACGAGGAACAAGTTGAAAATTACCAATTTTTCTTATCTAAAATTCATTTAAAAAAAGGGGGGGAGCGGAGTTTGAACGGATTAATAGAATTTCAGTTAATTTCAATAAGAAAAATTGTTTTGATATAAAAAGAAAATTAAGTTACAAGTGAAACAAACTCGTTAGTCAAGGTAACACTCTAATACAATACATAATTCATTGCATTCTATTCTATTCTATTCTATTTTTTATACAATTCAGTGCTATTTTTTTTTATTTAAATAAACAACAAAAAATTAGGGTGTTTTGGTCGGGGGGAGGTAGGGAGCTTGAACGGATTAATGGGATTTCAGTTCATTTCAATAGAGAAAATTGATCTGATATACAAGGAAATTGAGTTACAAGCGGAACGAATTAAGTTTGTAAGTCAAGGTAGCACTGTATTGATATTAGAAACGGGTGAAAGCCGAGAAGCAAAGTGTTGGAAATTTCATAATTTTGTCACGACACAAAAGAACCAAAGCTGAAGTGCTTAAATGTTGTGGAAAACATTTGTATCACAGCTGTTGCTAAAAAAAGAAAACAAAAAAAAAAACAAAAAACAAAACAAAAACAAAAAACAAAAAATGAAAAAATAAAAAAATACAGAAACATAAAAACAACACATTATAATAATTGCGAAATACTAGCAGGACCTTTTGAAATTTCGTAAATGCATCTGTACACTTTTTGGAACTGAGTGATTCATATAGTGTAACAAAAATTATTTACTGTTTTGAATAGTAGCTTAGTGGATCATCTATTTATACATATATAAAGGGCAATTGTGTGTATATATGGGCAGGTGTATGTATGTCTGGAGGAAACTACAAAAATAAAAGAATTAACAACAAAGTAAATATATATACACATTCACTATCACCGGAGCTTGCATTTTGTGCAAAAATAACAAAGATTTTATCTGTATTTGGAAAGATATTTAAAAATCAAAATTTGAATAGTAACGGAAGGAAAAGTTATTCGCATGTTATTTATTCATTTTTTTTTTACATTTTCTTTTTTTTTCGCTTATTATCTTATTATAATGGAGATTGTGGGTTTGTATGTCTGTAACCGAAACTATATTACTATACAAGTCACAATTCCCTTTGTTATTTACATCACATTCTCCATGATTTTATTTTTATTTAAACCTCAATTATTAATAAAATTGTTTTACATCATTAAGACTGTTGACCATATCTACATACTAATAACATGCAATTGTATTTATATATACAACAAAATAGCGGTTTACAGTGTGAACGGGAAGGCTAATTTGCATATTGATCTTAAAAATTTGATTTTAATAAATATATGTTTAGTATTATTGATTTCTAATTGTTTGGTTTTATATTAATGAATATAAGCAAAAATTTCGGGATAAATCTAAAAAGAAATCCATTAACAAGAAGAAATAACTGTAATATTATTCTTTACTTCCTATTTTAACTAAATAGTTAAATTAGGAAAATTTACCAATGAAAGACGGGAGTTATGGAAAATGATGGAAGAGTTAGTTTCAAAGTTGTTCTATTTTTCAATCATACCCCCTCTGTTCCAAATATTTTTATCTGAATACTTATTCAGTTTCATTAGCCTTTCTAATTTAATATGATATTTTATTATATTAAAACTTAAATACTTGCACCCGGAGGGTGCATATATTTGCTAGTAATATTAATTGATTAAATTAATCACCTGATTTATATCTTATTTTTAAAAAATTGTAAATTATTGAATTAAGATGTCTTACTATATTGTTATATGCGATATAATTCCTTCAAATCAGGTGAAAAAAATTCCTGACATCTCACTAGGTCTGTGGAGATTTTTTATGGGGCCTCCAGTGTGATAGGATTAAACTCGTAAGTCAAGGTACCACTGTAATACAGCACATAATTCATTACATTATATTCTATTATATTCTTATACAATACAGATCTATTTTCTTATTTAAAAAAAACATTTTTTAAAAATTAGGGTATTTTTATGGTGGTTAGGGTTAGATAACAATGGATCTGTGAGATTAACTTTTTTGACCCCGTTTTCTACCAAGGCGATGCCGGGTAGCCACTTCTAGTACATATATAAAGGGCAGTTGGTGTGTATGCATGTCTGGAAGAAACTACAAAAATAAAACAATAAACAAAAAAGTAAATATATATATACACATAAAATATCATTCCATGTCAACATGTGACGGACTGCTAAAAGGAAAAGAGGAAAGTAGATTGTAGTTTGTAGTTTGAAAACCATTCTTAAAGTCAAATGTTTGGTATTAAAGGGAAATGAAAAAATGTTTAACATTCCAACCCTAACCCTAACCCTAACCCTAACTGCTAATTTGTCACTAAGCTGTTTTATTATTTTACTAGAAGTGGCTACCCGGCGTCACCTGGGTAGAGAGGGGCTAAAAAAAAAAGGTAGTCTCACAGATGCATTATTGTTGAATCACAAGTTGGATCCCAACAGGATGCCCCATTAAAATCCATATGAGTAATTCATGAGGAAGTGCGTCCCGGTCTCCTGCCTCAAAAATTGCTACCCGGTGACTATCAAAATAACAACCCAGCTCGTCGTAATTGTTTATTTATCATAATTCTTGTTTGATGGATATATAGTTTGGAATAGACTGAGATAGATAGATAGATAAACAAACAAAATAATATAGATAGATATTAACAAATGGAGATAGATAGATATTTTGGACAAGTAAATGTATTTGGGGGGGGGGTCGCATCTTTTTTTGTTGTAATTCTTATTTATTTATACTAAAACAAGACATTAAACAAACATGAATAAAAAAATAATCTTAGTATTTAAAGTAATATAGATAAATATGAACAAATTGAGATAGATAGATAGATATGAAGATGGATAGTTTTGAATAGACTGAGCTGGGTCGTTATTTTAATAGTCACCGGGTAGCAATTTTTGAGGCAGGAGACCAGGACACACTTCTCATAAATTACCTCCATACGTAAAAAAAAGTCCTTGCGTTGATCCAGACACTCTGAAAAGAAAAATTAATGTCTCCTATTTAAAATATTCTCCAGCAGTGTGTCTTGTTCGCCTCACATGAATGGTTTGTGTGATATGGGGCAGGTGGCCATACAGCTGTTTTCTCATGGGTGTTAAGCAAGGATGAACTCATTAGTGACGTATTTCTGTGAAGGCCATCACATGCGCATGCCAGAGTAGGCCATCCAGCAAAGACCTACATAGATACTGGATGCTGCACAGAGAACCTCCCAGGAGTAATGAATGATAGGGATGGTTGGTGAGAGATTGTCATGGGTATCCGGGCTGCTAGTGCAACATGATGATGATGATTTAAAATATTAAATGCAAAAAAGAATTCTATGCTGTTATTATTTCAATTTTATTTTTTAATTATCTTCACGAATATAAATCAAATCTTCATTATTTTTAGTATTATTGCGTTATTTGGACTATTGTCCCCATCTTCATTGTTATTTGTACAACGTTTCGGCCGATATGCCCTCCGGCCTTCTTCAGGTATTCCTTGTTGGACTCGGGAACCTTCTCGGACTCGGGAACTTCTCGGACTCGGGAACCTTCTCGGACTCGGGAACCTTCTTTTCGAACTCGAAATAACAATGAAGATGGGGACAATAGTCTGAATAATGCAGATAATACTAATCTTCAAGCCTCATCTCAAACATTCAGAGAAATTCATTATTTTTATTTAAAAAGCAAGATCTAGTGATAGTGAATGTGTATATATATTTACCGTGTCATTAATTGTTTTATTTTCATAGTTTCTTCCGGACATACATACACACAAACTGTCATTTATATATTTATAGATGGAGAGTATTATAATCCCATCCTTATAATGAACAAGCCAATATAATAAAATCATTTGTCAGTTTTATGATAGTCATTGAGACTTTTATGATTTAGTATATTCTATGTTATATTGTCACAGGTGACGAGATCAACATTTTGGGGGTCTGGAAAATTGAGGATTGGGTGAGATAAAAGATTTGTGGTTAGAAAAATGCTGCTTGAGGGTCTGGTTGGACACCAGTTGTTAGGATTCAGGAAGTTGTCAGATACTCAGCACGCAACACGTCATAAGTTTGTATTTAGTGTTCATTAATAAGTGATGACTCAAAGGGAAGTGACAGGAGATAACAAGGATTTTTTTATGAATACTTGTGTTTATACAGGGATATATATCGGTAAGTTCACACACACATACACACACACACACACACACATTCATAAGCTGCCTGCATCTGTTGTAGGCTGCCGAAACACTGCATCTTTTAAAGCCTCCATGCATCCTGTAGTCCGCTAACACTATACCTGATGACCCTCTCCACACACATATGCACACACGCACACACATACATGTATATTATTACTGTAAACTGTTCATGTTTCTGACACTAATACATTATTCTGTGTACTAGACATGAGACTTTGATGAGTTGTGGTGCACCTGAGCACTGTACACAATTAATTTCATTATATTTCATTTTATATATATATATATATATATATATATATATATATATATAAGGAAAAAAAGAAGATTTAGATTTTTAGCATTATAGACTATTTCAGGGAGCGTAGAGGAATTATCAAGTAATTCCCATCCTCAGATGCAATTCCTATCCTCAGATGTAAAAATTGCACTTGATAATTCCTCTAGGCTCCCTGAAATAGTCTATAATGCTAAAAATCTAAACCTTTTTTGTTATTTTTTCCTGATATAATTTTGTTCTGTGATTCTGACAATAAGAACACACATTGAGCTCTGCAAATTACCACATTTGAAAAGACACTATGTCGTAAGGAAGATTTCTCCACTTGATCTTTGGATTATATATATATATATATATATATATATATATATATATATATATATATTAAAAGTAAAGTAAAGTCGTTGGGTGGCCTAAAGTCAGTATCAGCCAGACAACGAGAGAGTCTATCCCTTTTCACTAGCGCTAGACCAAAGAGATTGTTTTGGGTCTGAATTTGAGCACACACCAACCATCAGCTCTTCACTTTACCGCACAGATCCCTATGCTATTCACATGCTGAGTTGGCGAGGGTAATAAATATTGTATTG
The DNA here is from genome assembly GCA_023376005.1 of Doryteuthis pealeii. NCBI lineage: Eukaryota > Metazoa > Mollusca > Cephalopoda > Myopsida > Loliginidae > Doryteuthis > Doryteuthis pealeii. The sequence continues at coordinate 618,612 of CM042155.1, forward strand.
AATAAGAAAGACAAATGAAATTAAATATGAACACAAAAAAGAGTACTCTTATTTTTACTTTATTTTATTTGATTTCAATATAAAATTATACATAGGATTGCTTTTAATACGTTTGAGAATAAAACAATAATATTAAAAATCAATAATACCAAATAATTATTTATTAAACACGGTTTTATTAAAACCACTATACAAATTATTCACACCATATACTATGTAAACATTTATTTCTTAATGATATATAACACACATCACTGTATTTAAAACGCATTAATTATATGGGCTGTTTTGAGGCAAATCTATCTCAGCTGACCTTAATAGAGACATTGTTAATAAATAAGATGCAAGTTAAGATTAAATAATGATTATGTAATAACCATTAACAATATAATATAGATAACTAAGGGAATTGCAACGTTGGTGGTGACAGTTTCGGTTACAGACAGACACGCAATCTCCATTATAATAATAATGATATATATATATAAAAGATAATCCAAGTAAGGGATGATTCTATTTGGGATCATCAAAATCTCACTGTACATCCATATTGTATGCTCTTGTTGGTGCAAAAATAGATTTATGCAAGGATTTTGATGAATCCCTAAGAGAGCTCAATGTATAATAACTAATAAATCAATTATATACAGAGCAATATTTAACTTTCAAAGAAAGAAAAGCTTAACAAACTGTCATTTGACTATAGTAATTTATTTCGAGCAGAAACTCAAAATGAGGCTAGCCTCTTCAGATAGATTTTACAAATACAGGGAAAATCTAATAGAAAAACCATTCACCAGAATTAAGTCTTCTCATGTACCTGCATAATAAAACAATTTATATGAGAAGAACAATAAAAACAACAAACTTTATATATATATATATATATATATATATATATATATATTATATGTAGAGAGAGAGAGAGAGAGAGAGAGAGAGAGAGAGAGAGAGAGAGAGAGAGGATAATAAAGTTAGAGAGTAAAATAAATGTCTGAGTTAAGAATGGGAAGAGATAGAGATTATGCCAGATTTTACAAGTATAATCAGATAACTAATTACAGACAAAGATAAAATTTTTTTTTTTAATATATTCATTTACGTGTGTACATGTTTGTGCATAAATTTGCATGTAGTTCTATTTGAAAAACTTGTACACGTGTGTGTGTGTGTGTGCGTGTGTGTGTGTGTGTGTGTGTGTGCATGTGTATGTGTGTTTGTATATGCGTGCGTAATAGAGTATGTAGGTATTTCTTTTTGAAAAAGTATAGGTGTGTGCACACGCGTGTGTGTGCGTTTGTGTATGCCTGTGTGTGTATGCGTGTGTGTGCATGTATATATATATATGTATGTGTGTGTTGTGCGGCCTTTTTTTTTATGAAATATTTACTTTTCTCTTGCTATATCTACCAGTATCTTTATATATATATATATATATATATATATATATATATATATATATATCAGTCATCCACAAACACGTGTTTTGATGTTTACATCTCATCAGTGTGGCTTGACTTTTTTAACTGGGGGCTGAACCAGACAGAATTCAAATCCTGGACGTGTTAATTGCATTTCACTTAGCGCTAATACCCTTGGGAAAGGTATGAATCCTACTCTCCCTCCAGCTATGGGAAAATAGTAGGGCAGACTGGACTCTTTAACCTTGGTTAGGCAACCGGTCTAGAAGGAAAACTTTAAATTCAAACCTGTTGAACTCCGCTTAGGAAATTGACCTTGTGTCACATCCTGCTCGTGCGGAGGAGTTGGTAAATGTATATATATATATATATATATATATACATGTACTCATACTTATTTATTGTAGTAGTGAATAGATTTAGTATTTTGGGGGGAGACTTTTCACTATCAGTTAGAAACTGTGATGTTAGTGCTTTCAGGGGTTATGAGAAAAGATGAGCCACTACCCCCCTGCGAGTCTGATATGATATGAATGTGTTAGGCTGCACTGCAAAGCATTGAATTTCATCATGTGATATCTGGACTGGATAGCCACTTATGATTTCCCTCTTATAGAAAGTATAACGGTGACACTGACCAGAAATTGATTGTAAGTGAGAGAGAGAGAGAGAGAGAGGGTAAATGAAAATATCTACCTACAGCTCAAATATAGATAAGAATCTATCTATCTATCTATCTATCTATCTATCTTTCTCAGTTTATTTCTCTCTCACTCTATCTATCTATCTATCTATCTATCTCAGTTTATTTCTCTCTCACTCTATCTATCTATCTATCTATCTATCTATCTTTCTCAGTTTATTTCTCTCTCTCTCACTCTATCTATCTATCTATCTATCAATCTATCTATCTCTCTATCTTTCTATCTTTCTCAGTTTATTTCTCTATCTATCTAT
>CM042155.1:625989-655989 GCA_023376005.1 Doryteuthis pealeii
CATTAAGTTCCATGTAATATTTATAATTTGAATTGAAAGACATAAATACAAAATCATTTTGGCCTTGTTGCAAATGTTCTGCTACAGAAATGGATTTTGTTTACATTACGGATCACTTCACTTGATCCTTCGATGCTTTTTCCCCCCTCCACTCCTCATTTAATGGTCCATCGATCGTTGCTGATCTTATGCGATAAACGTTATCTTTGAGATGAAAAGAAAAGAAAAATCCTGTTTGTGTGAAAAAACAGGGTCTTTAATGCAATCTCTTTGTCTCGTCGTTCTGTTTTTGTAGATTTTCTTTTCAGATAATTCTTTACATCATTTGTTTTCACTGTAATCTGAGTAACAGCAAGTTTCCTCTGGTATCCAGGACTCTTCAGAGTATTCAAGCCAGTCTTAACAATTCTGGGATCTATATGGTCTCGATTATTTGGTTTGGTTTGTTTTTGTTTGTTTTGTTTTACGGCATATCAACCTCAGTGGGTCATTTAATGCCGATAAAGTTTTGAAATAAATCAATTCTTAATGGATAATACAATTTTTTTATAAATACATTTTTCTATTTAACCCATAGATGGGACCCTAACAGGTATTACCACTCCGGGTCAGAGTGGACCAGGGAGCAATGGGGATGAAGGGGTGCTTCACATTCCCCAAACCTCCAAAACTGGAACCTCACCATCAGATAGAGTTTAACATCATTCCCAGGACATGTAGACCTGCAGCCACCGCCTTCTAGCACCCATATGATAAATAGGGCTTGGGGCTTGCTATAAGGGCAATAGGGTTGGGGCAATCATATAGGTGCTAGGGCTTGACGTGACCAGCCGATTGATCGGAGGGGGCCTCTCTGACCGCCCGTCTAGCCCAAGATAGGGCCAAAGTGGAGTATTGCATGTCATGAACTGCTCATTCATCTGGGCTCTATCCTTAAGCATAACGGGTCGCCACCCACGGCCAACAGGTGGTCCCATTGGGGGAGTCTTACCCCTCTGCAGAGGTGCAGTCGGTGCATTCTAACACCCCCGCCGACAGGGCGGATGGTCTCGATTAGTAGGAAGCACGTGGTGTAAAGGTTCCCCTGCTGCATCATTGACTGGGACTTTAAAATACACTAAGTGTACCTCTGCAGAGAGGTGAGATCCTCCCTCCTAATGGGGGCCACGAGTTGGCCATGAGTGCTGACCTGTGATGCTTAAGGACTGAATTCTGGTGGATGGGACATGAAATACTCCATTTCTGTTTAAATAAATATCTTAAATTTACAAGTTTTATTATTTTTGCTATTTCTTTATTTCTGTTCTTAAATTAGTTGAAAAGTTTGATGTATTATTGAGATAAATAAATAATTGCACCCATTTAAAAAATTATGATTCTCTTAAGTAAGTATGGCCAAAATTTCAGTAAGACCCTCCTTCCTAATGGGGGCCACGAGTTAGCCATGAGTGCTGACCTGTAATGCTTAAGGACTGAATTCTGGAGGATGAGCAGTCCAAGACATGAAATACTCCATTTTGGCCTTGACATAGACTAGACAGGTGGTCAGAGAGGCCCCCTCTGATCAATTGGCTGGTCATATCAAGCTCTAGCACCTATAGGATTGTCCTGACTTTATAGATCTTTTGGCAGACACTCAACCCTTTTTATCATATATGCAATATAGAAATGGACTCGTCGCCCTGAGTTCAAATCATGGACGTGGTAATTGGATTTCACTTAGTGCTAATACTCTTGGGAAAGGTATGAATTCTACTCTCCCTCCAGCTATGGGTAAATAGTAGGGCAGACTCAGCTCTTTAACCTTTTTTTGTTTTGTAGATTTTCTTTTCTTGCATCATTTGTTGGTCAGTATCTTTTTCATAGATGGGATTGACTGTGTTGACCCAGAGAGAGCGCCAGTCTCTCTGTCACGCTGGTCTGATCCGAATAATGGTGAACCAATACATTCGGCGCCATGTCGGCTGTAGGAGTTGCTTGACAGTGCTTTACACACGAAACTGCCGAACAAAGTCCAAGCTGTTTTCTATCAGGGTTTTCTCCCTTATACTTTTCCTCTCCAGGGGATACCCACAAGACATCAGGGTAGGGGACTTAGTTGAATTCATACCTTTCCCAATTATATTTTAACGTTACGGCTGTCATGTCGAAAGTGCAAGATGATGTGTCATATAGAAATAATCTAGTTATTTCCTATAACTCTAACATAAACAAAGGGGGACCACTCTTGATTTATAAATTATTTATTTATTTTCCCATTAAACTAACCCTAAACCCTAACCCTAACCCTAACCCTAACCTTAACCCCCGTCTTCTTTTTTCCTAGTAGATCAATAAATAAATGAATAATTTATCAGTTAAGAGTGGTTCCCCTTTGTTTATGTTTGAGTTATAGGAAATAACCAATAATTTTTAATGGCCATGCATCAATTTGTGAGAGACACTGGATTTTAAAATGATTAAAACCCTTGGGCACCTTTCCAAGAACAACAACTACAACTAGTATCACTTTCACCCTAATATTCCACAGTTTTTACAATTTTCTGGCAAGGACCAGGTATTTGTCTATCTTTTTGTTTTCTTTCATCTTCACCCTGTGATCTGCTGGGACTGTTGACAAATTCTCTTTTCCTTGTTGATTAATGTTAGGTGTTTAAGGTGAATTATTATTATTTACTCCTTTTGAGTTTTCACATCAGTGTTAGCTGATGGTCTTTCACTGGAATCTGAGTGACAGCAAGTCTCTTCAGGTCTCCAGGACTCTTCTGAGTATTCTGGCAGAATGCAGCAGTGCAGTGTTCTGAATGGTTTCAATCCTTCCTCTGATTCCCAAACTTTCCAGACCCTTTTCCAATCCTTTTGGGACTGTTCTTCTTCTTCTTCTTCTTCTTCTTCTTCTTCTTCTTCTTCTTCTTCTTCTTCTTCTTATTATTATTATTATTATTATTATTATTATTATTATAGCTGGTGGTTCACTGGAGGCTGAGTGATAGGAAGTCTCCTCAGGTCTCCAGGACTCTTCTGAGTATTCTAGCCAATCCCAACAGTGCTGTTGTTTGGATGATCTCGATTCTTCCTCTGATTTCCAATTCACACAAATTCTTTTCCAGAGCTTTGGGGATCGTTCCAAGGGCACTGATTACAATTGATTATTATTATTATTTTTCACACTAGCGTTAGCAGATGTCTTTCACTGGATCCACCTCAGATGCTAAAAAACAATCTCCTAGGTCTAGTGCTATTGAAAAGGGAATAGACTCCCTCGCTGACTGGCTGATACCGACTTTAGGCCGCCCCGACGACTTTACTTTTAGGACGATTTTGGGTAATGTGAGGTAAGCAGTGAGGTAGTTTTTGTTACAGACAAAAACCGGAAGCGAATCTCCATTATTAATAGATATTGTTATTATCATTATTACTATTATTATTATTATTATTATTATTATTATTATTATGATGATGATGTGGATGATGATGATGAATTCTTTCTCTTCAAAATGCCAGAATCTCTGACAGCATTTTTTTGGATGAAGGTCCTTTCCATTAGAAATCTTTCGTGTATGTGTGTGTGTGTGTGTGTGTGTGTGTGGGGGTTTCCATTTCACTTCCTGTTGATTTTTAAAGGGCATTTTTTTTCTTGACTTGCATTACACAACTACAATTTCCATCTTGCCGCTAAAAATAGACGGCCATATTTGTCACATGGTGGTTGTTATGGCAACACCTGTAGGTATTTAGCTGGAAAACAGAATTGTGACTCTTCGCAACACCCCCCTACCCGCTCCCCCTACCTACCTACCTACTGGTTATTCCCTGACATTTTACCGAATAATTTTCTAATAATTTATCTAACTTTCATTCTTTAATGGAATGTTTGTTTGTTCCGCCCAAATAGAAAACATGTGTGACCAAATGAGGCTTTGCAGAGTGGGGGTAGGGGGTACTCTACCCCCCCTTCTCTACGCCCCACACCCACACCCCCATTCTCTGCTCCCATAAATGAGGATTTGGATTTTGAACCCCTTTTTTTGGTGCAGTTAACTATTAGATAGATAGATAATATAGTTAGATATATTTATAAATAAAGAGTGATCAATAAGACGATTTTTAATGTATAGAATGTATTAAAAATAAATTACATATTGTAATAATATTTTTCTTTTTTAATGATGGTCAGTATGACAATTTTGGGGAGAATATGAGCTTAATTGAAGTCATATCTAATTTGAAAATTAATTAGTTGATAATTAATTAATTAGGCGAATATATCTGTTCAAATGTAAGTCGTGAACAAATCGAGAAAAAGTTGATCTCTGTATGTACATTTCGGCATATTATGTCTCATCAGCAGAGTTATAGACAGGAAGCCGCTTTGTGTGTGATTCGAACCCTAACTGCCAAGCTGACAGGCGGGGATTCTAACCATTACACTAGCTGTTTTCCCAGATTTCTCGTTTGTTTTTAAACTGATATATCCTACATTTTTTGGAGACTTACTGCACGACAGCGAGTTTCTAACACGTTTCTGTGGTCCAATTACTTTTGTTCTTTTGTAAATTCCTTTAATAATCCTGGCAAAATTGAAAAGATAAGAAAGTGATGAGGAGGTGAATTTGTTGGATTATCCAAAAATAATAAAGTACAGAGTGGGAATATTTGACAAATTAATTGAAGATCAAAAGGTTTAACCTATTTTACATTTTTTATTAATGAAATCTGTTTTCAATGACACTGAGCTTTTCAAAATTAATGAATGAAATAATATAATCTATAAAGGGCAGTTGTGTGTATGTGTATATCCAGAGGAAACTTTGAAAATAATACAATTAATGACAAAGTAAATATATATACACATTAAATATCACCAGTTCTTAGTTTTTGAGCAAAAATAATGAAGGTTTGATTTATATTAGTGAAGATACTTAAAAAAAAAAAGATTTAAATGATTATAGCATAGATTTTTATTTTTGCATTTAATATTTTAAATAGTAGACATTAATTTTTATTTCCAGAGTGGCTTCGAATCGTTAGGGGGAGATAACTCTCCCTAACATCTCCCCTATTTTAAATACACAATTTATGTACTGAAATTTGCTAAAACAAATTTTAAGTAAAAAGTTGCTAAATATAGTGTTTAATCATTGATCAGGAGATAGATGGAGTAGTGATAAGGTCAGTGGGTAGCAACAAAGTGGATCCTTATCTATGTTAATATACCATTGACACTAAAATACTTTTGTGATTGTTATTTCCGGTCTGAATGACTTATGTTACTAAAAATATAGTGTAATCAAACAGCGAGGGAGTCTATTCTCTTTTCACTAGTGCTAGACCAAGGAGATTGATTTTGCTGAGGTGGACTCACCACCTAACAGTCCACAGCTCACCACTTTACCGCACAGATCAGATTTCCCAATCAGTGCTACTCATATGCTGAGTTTGCGGGATCCAGTATCAAATCTGAAACCTTTGATTCCTAGGGAGATGCTCTATTGAGTGAGTTAAAACAAAACAATTTGAAATGCTAAAAATTTAAGATTGATCCGGGGGGGAATGAGGCGGTATAGGATGTTAAGAGTTAAACAAGGAAACAAAACGACAAAAGCCAACAAACATAGAAATTATTTATGATATTTTTTATTTGTTCCATTTTTTTAATATCAATATGCAAATTAGCCTTCTCGTTCACATTGTAAAGCACTATTTTCTTGCATATTTAAATATACTTGCATGTTATTAGTATGTAGATAAGGCCAACAGTATTAATAATGTAAAACAATTTTATTAATAATTGAGGTTTAAATAAATATCTAATCATGGAGAATATGATGTAAATAACTAAGGGAATTGTGACTTGACTAGTGATATAGTTTTGGTCGCAGACAGAAAAACACACCATCTCTATTATAATAAGATATACTGATCAAATTCATCCCCCCACCCACCAAAAAAAAGAAAAGAAATTACTTCTTAAGTTCTTTTTCAAACCGTTATTTCTTTGTCTTTGTAAAAATAGTTTTATCTTTCCAAAATTGTTTATAATTTTAGATATAATTTTAGTTCTTAACAATGAGCAAATAGATTCATTGTTTATCGAGCAAGACATGAGAAATGTCTCCTCAGTTGAAGGTTATTTTTTTTTTCTCAGCATTAATCTTGTGATTAGCATAACAAAGTTTATTAAATTACAAGTTTTCAACCAATAAATTTATTTGTTAGTTTTCAAGTTAAAGATAAAGTCAGTTGTTGATCAGACAGAATGACTTTTATAAGGGTAGGTATTTAGTCTAGTCTTTCAAAACAGTGTGTTAGTCACTTATTGTCAACAAGATGCACTTGTGAAAGAAATGCAGTTCCAGTGATCTTCTGAAAAAGAGATTTTATCTCAAAAATTCAAGAATAAAATACAGGTTAACACACAACACCATTGTTACCTTATTCTTTACACCTGCATTGTGATAGCCTTCAAAATCAACCTCCAAACCAATATATACACAATGCTTCAAGCAAATTATAAAACTCTCTCTTATATATATATATATATAATATATATATATATATATATATATAATATATATATACATACAGAGATTGATTTTTCTCGATTTGTTTAGCCATACATTTAATAGGTATTCCCGCCTAATTCAATTAATTAATTAATTTCTAAATTGGGTACGACTCCAATTAAGCACTTATTCTCCAAAAAAATTATCGGCAAAAAGCCATTCTAAAAACCTTGTTTACAACTTATCATATCGTCGTGTCATAAAAGTCACTAGAAGTGGAATGTTAACCTACTCTAAACAAATCATAAAAATCTAAGAAGTTCGTTAGTGTTGGGGTTATGGATCGGCCTGTCAGCTTGGCAGTCCGGTTTCAAATCACGCACAGGGCGGTCTTCCGATCTATAGCTCTGCTGATGAGGCCTAATAGGCCGAATGTACATACAGAGATTGATTTTTCTCGATTTGTTAGCCATACATTTAATAGGTATTCCGCCTAATTCATTATTAATTAATTAATTTCTAAATTGGGTACGACTCCAATTAAGCACTTATTCTCCAAAAAATTATCGGCAAAAGCCATTCTAACAAACATATAATATATATATATATATATATTATATATATATATATATATATAGATAGATAGATAGATAAAAGGGTATGAAAACACACAATGCTGTTAAAATGAAAATATTTTATATCATTTTCATAGCTAATATTGAACAATATTTCGATTTATAAAAAATCATCATCAGAGCTTGTTTTTAATCTGGACTCATCGAGAGAGAAGCAGAAAACAAGCTCTGATGATGATTTTTTATAAATCGAAATATTGTTCAATATTAGCTATGAAAATGATATAAAATATTTTCATTTTAACAGCATTGTGTGTTTTCATACTCTTTTATCTATACATAATACTGTTGGATTCATTTCCTTACTCTTAACTCGTAAATATATATATATATATATATATATATATATATATATATATATATATATAAAGGAGTTTTGGGAATTTCTTTAAATTTCTAAAAGCTTTAAGTTTTGGTCGAAATAAATTTATTACAGGATGACGGTTTATTGAGTTTTTCCTTCCTTTCAAAGGTAAATATTGCTCAGTATTTAATCTAAAATAGATTATTATACATTGAGCTCTCTTTAGGGATTTATAAAAAATCTTTGCACCTACTAAAACATGCAATAATTATAAGTGAGATTTTGAAGATCCCATGTAGAATCATCCCTTACTACCAGTTTTGGATACCTTACACACACAACACACACACACACACACACACACATATATTTCCAGTGTTCCTTCTTCAAACTTCAAATTTTGAACAGATTGATAAACAAGGACTATTGCAGTTTTTCTCATTATTCTGTGATAAAAATGTATTTTTCCTTATATCAACAAATGCCCTGAAGAAGATCTACTTAACAGATCAAAACACTGCAGCATCGGCTAATAAACTCGCCACTCATTTTATTTAAACGTGTGTTTTTTCAAATTTCTTACTATACTACACACACACACACACACACACACACACACACATATATATATATATATATAATGAATTCATAGAAAAGTAGATTGAATAGAATTAAGTGGACAAACACAAATCATCGTCGGTAGAGATAAACATTTTGAAATTACGTTCTTCAATAAGGAGCTCCTTATGAACTTTATTTTGATTGTCATTTCCTGTAAGGCAAATTGTGAAAGATAGATAAAAAAAAAAAAAAAGAATTCATGGAGGGTTATGAGAACACATTTGATATCCACAAACAGCTGGTGTCACGTATTCAACTCCGCCCTCCCCCTCGTCAAAATCCTCCTGTAACAATTAATTTTCTTTTAAATCATGTTTACTGTTTGTTTGTTTTTTTTCCTCTCACTCTATTGATGTTCAAATTCAACAGAAAACTTGATTACAGCAAATAAACCCCTATACATTTTTGAATACCTAATTACTAATAGAAGTATTCGGCATAAAATAACCCAAGGGGTTGACATGCCGTAAAACCCGACCAACAAACCAAATCAACCTTTATTCATAATAGAAATTTACAACTTTGTTAAAATTTCATAAATTTTTTGGTTTTAGGTCTCATTTCACTTGGCAATTATATATATATATATATTAAGTCTCTTCAGTGTGGCTAGACATTTTGTGAGCTACCTACTGCCAGGATTGAAATCATTGTCAGCTTGACAGTCAAGGTTCGAATCACGCACAAGGCGGTCTTCCTATCTATAGCTCTGCTGATGAGGCCTAATAGGCTGAAATGTACATACAGAGATTGATTTTTCTCGATTTGTTTAGCCTTACATTTAAATAGGTATGCCCGCCTAATTAATTAATTATTAATTAATTAACTTTCAGAATTAGGTACGACTTCAGTTAAGCACATATTCTCCCAAAAATTGTCGGCTAAAAAAAAAAGCCATATCAAAACACATCGCTTGTGTATTTACTTCTCATATATATATATATATAGTCCCCCACAGACACGTGTTTTGACTTATCAAGTCTCTTCAGTGTGGCTAGACATTTTGTGAGCTACCTACAGCCAGGATTGAAATCCGATCGTTTCAGAATCAGTCGGACAGCTTAACTGCTTGGCTATCGTCACCCACAGAATGCGAAGGGGATTTTAATTGTTTTAATACACAGATCTGTATGTATGTAAAAGCCGTCATAGAGGGCTCCATCCCTTTTATAGGAGAGCATTGCATTTATGCTTTAGCTGGTGGTCGTCATCGAAATCTCCTCCAAAGTGCTCAACCCAGGGGATATATATAGATATATGTGTGTGTGTGTGTGTGTGTGTGTGTGTGTATATATGTGTGTGTGTATTTATATATATATATGTGTATGTGTGTATATCAATGTGTATGGTTGGCACTATTATACTTGAAGAAGCGGTAGTAATCCAATGTACAGTGTTATTAGAAGAGTGCTCAATCCTTTTTAAAAACACTTTCGTTGCCTGAAGACTGCCGCAGAGCAAGAAACCAAATGGTAGCAAAATAGTTCCAATGATAATAAATATAAGCTAAACCTTTTATTTATTTATGTATGTATATATATATATATATATATATATATATATATATATATATATTGTAGTAGTAGTAGAAGTAGTATGGAAGTCGTTTGGTATGAAGATGACTCCTTCCTTCAAATAGATGAGGTCAAGTTTAAGTACTCTTTTAGTGGTTCTGCTGCAGCTGTTGCTGCTTCTGCTACTGCTGTTGGTGGGTAACAGCCCAAACTCTGACGTGCAGCATAAACCACCTGTTGGGCAAAAAATTCTCTTATCCAAAATTATAACACTATGGCGATCTTCTTTGAATCTCATTTTTTGGGCCCGCCCTACAAGAAACGGAACTCAAAGAGAAGAACTCATACAAGAAATGGACTCATCGACCTGAGTTCAAATCCTGGACAAGGCTGTTTGCATTTCACATAGTGCTATTACCCCTCGGAAAGGTGTGCATTCAACTACTCTCTCTCCAGCTATGGGTAAATAGTAGGGCAGAATGGGCTTTTAAACCTTGGCCAGGTAACCAGTCTTGGTCAATTTTTAAGTGGAGTTTAACAGGTTTGAATTCATAGTTTTTCTTTTCCTGGACCAGTTGCTTTGATAGAGTTAGAGCCCAGTCTGCCCTACTACTTACCCATAGCTGAAGGGAGAAAATTTTTTTTTTTTTCAGCTAATTTGAATTCAGAGAAAGATTTTGATTGTTTTTATCGCATGCTAACTGTCTGTATCGAGATATGATCCTCTATGTATATATATTTACCAACCCCTCCACATGAGCATGGTGTGGCACAAGGTCAATTTTTGGTAGAAACTTTCACAAGGTAAAGGCACGAACCCTTTTCTCCCTGTTCTATGTTGTCTCTTGGGTGAAAATTATTTGTGCATCATCATGAGTTTTCTTGTCCTTTGATTCGTCAGTTGGAGTTCTTCTCTTAGTCCATTTTAACACTCTGCCTACTTTAAACCACTTACAGCGGCTCTTCCATTACTGCAATCCTACTGTAATTGTTACATAATCTATGCGGTTGCATAAGATTATTGTCAATCCCCCGTATTTCTAAAGGGATGGCCCTTTTCATATCACGGGCGTGACTTTCCATGGAATATTACAGAAAGCCCGCGAAATACGTGAAGTCACGTGGGACCTGGTTGGGTCTTCAGTTTCAGTTTGGACGTCGGGCAGAGAAGATGTACTGCCTTAACTGGAACTCACCTGCATACGCGCGCTATGTTAGTCAGATGAAAAATGTTTAGTTAAGAAATAAAAGCTTACGAAAATAATATGGTTTTGTGGTTAATGAATGTCTTGGTAACAAGACTGACCTAGAAGAACTTAAGATATCAAATATGCCGGAAGAAGAATAGAAGTAAGTAAGGAAAGAGGTATGCAACATGAGCTGCTGGCAGCAACTTTTGCACATGTCACTTGTTTATACTGAACAATCACAACCTGAACACCCCTGCCATCTTTTGTTTTGTCTGTGGACCAATCCTGAAATTGGTACTTGGTCCTTTTGCAATAGGGAACCAATTGAATGGAACATTTTGGTACAGTCTTGGGGGAAATATAGTTAGCAAAGAGTTAAGAATGGAAGGGGGACTAAATGAGATTTATTTTTCAACAGTCCCCTTGAAGTCCACATGTTGCATAGCGCCTTCTTTACCGGCCCTAAATAGGTATATGTTATATACTTCTCTTACTTCTTACTCTGGTCGTCTATTCCTCTGTCCGGCTTTGCTTCTGATCGTCTATCATCTATCTTGGTCTGGTATATCTTCTAAGGTCTCGTCTGGTCTTCTATTGAGGATTCCGGGTCTGGTTTCTGTTGGGGATCGCTCCTTATCAGAAGCCTTGTGTCATTGTTAGTTTTTGGTAATAAACACAAGACTTTGATTTATGTTGATGTTACTTTATTCCAAATCCCCAGACCAGACAATGAGCGCGGATCCTTACATCTTGCTAGCTCAGCTTCTAACTTCTAACTGACTAACTGAGTTGCTTACTCCTTAAACCGGAAGGGGGCTTTCTATGGGGTTTCTGGTTCTCACGGTCTATCCCCAGAAAGCAAGGTCAGAGTGAGGTCAAGCGCCGTCACTCACCCTCAAGGCCATCAGCTGTACTGATCGCCATAATGATTTCTACACTACCTTAAAAATGTATTAGGGATCCAATTATTATATAACACACACACTTTTTCCAACTGTGTTGCTGTTCTTGGATCACTTGGTCAAATATGCATAATGTTGGACCTAAGAGAGTCAGCTGAAAAGTTCATAGGCTGACCAAGATACCCTCATGGAATCTGACAAAATGCATTTTTTTTATATATAGTGTGTGGTCAACACACTTTTTACATCTGTGTTGCAGTGTTTGGATCTCATTGGTAAAAAAAAGTCATCAACAGCATATATTACATCCTCATATGAGCTTTTCATCCTATGAACTTTTCAACCCACTCTCCATTGGTGTTACAGTTTGGATCTCATTGGTCAAAAACGTCATCAACATGACATCATCATGTGAGCTTTTCATCCTATAAACTTTTCAGCCACTCTGTACACAAGCTGTGTTGATCTAGCACTTATAACCACTTTTACCATTGGTGTTACAGTGCTTGGATCTCATTGGTCAAAAATGTCATCAACATGACATCATCAGTCTATAAACTTTTCAGCCCACCCCCAAATGTTATTAATCAAGCTGAGTTAAGTGCACTGAAAAGGGAGGAGATTATGTTGAAAAATAGATATTAACCTCTTTTTTATTTTTTTTTGTGGCTCATAATAGCTGAGTCATTTGATAAAGCAAACAGAGCACATGCTCCATTCAAAGCCACCCACACAGGAAAAGAAAAAAAAGAAAAAAGATTTTGTTTTATGAAAAAGATTATTTGGCATGTGGCCAGGAAAAATTTAGTTGACCTCTTTCCTGCCAAGAACCACGGAGCCATGAGGAGATGGGTGATGCTTATTTAGGATTCGCCAGGACAACATTTAACGGGGGTGGGGGTGGGGCGGTTTGGTGAAATCTTGTAGGAATTAAATAGCTGACCAACAACAACAACAAAAAAAATTTAAAGGACTTTTTTCAGTTAAATATTGTCACGCAAGCCTCATTTTTGACAACTGATATTCCAGTCTGCTTTTATGCGGAAAAGGTATTTGGGAGGTGAGGACGGATGTGTGGTAAGGTGTGAGGAAAACAGAAGAAAAAGGGAGGGGTATTTTATTTGTCAACAGGGCATGGTATCTTTTCTGGGTTCATATCAGTGCCTTTATAGAAATTGATAGTCTGGTAGGGAGTTGTGCGTGGTGACTAGGTGTCTGTTTAGTAAACTGTTTGTGTGAAACTAGGGGATTAGATTTTCTTTTGTTTTGAAGTATTTTAGAGATTCTGTGATTTTTTGATTTTATTTTTTATCCGTTTTCTATTTTGATTTTGTTCTCTTGTTATGATTTTTTCGATGGATGTGGAAGAAAATCGGCCTTTTTTATAATTTTTGAAGTTCGCAATGACCACTGATTCGCATAAACGATGTAAGCTCTTACAATGTACGGGTTTGAGTAGGGATGCATGGTTGAAGTTGAATGTGTGACCGAAGTTTGTTATGTTCCAATATACCTATATATATATATATATATATATATATATATATATATATATATATTGGCATACCGACATAGTGTTGATATATTAATGAATAAACAATATAATGCACCAGTTATTTTATTTGAAAACTTTTACATTTTTTTTTAGTCAGTTAACTTTGAACCATGTATCTTTGAGGTGTAACACAGATTCACAAACATATGTGGTTCAAAGTTAACTGACCTTAAAAAATGTAAAAGTTTTTAAATAAAATAACTGGTGCATTATATCTTTTATTCATTAATATATCAACACTGAAAATTTCATTAAATTCGGTTAATTCTTTGATTTTTAGTATCTTTTTTCTTTTGGTGGGGTGACATACGATGGTGGAATTTAGGTCCGTTAAGTTAATGATAAGTCTTAAATTCCAGTTTGGTTTATTGATTTAAATGGCATATCAACCTGTCTGGGGTTATGTCATGCCTAACGGTTAGGAAGTAATATATGTTGTGTATTTATATTTATACTTTTTTAGTAATTGGTTTTAACAATGTGTTAGCATCAATGGGGATCATGTTGTATGGTATTGATTAAGTTCATGTCTATATTCTATGGTATAATTTTATTTCCCTCAAAAAGGACAGAATGTCCTCCATGTTGACATTTTCAAATAGATCCTTCACACTGTTTGCAGTAAAATAACGGTTTCTGATGTGAGCAAAAAAAACCTGCATTCCATGAATAAGTGTTTGACATGTTTCACATTGTGGTTGTTGTTCCTGTTTGAGTATATAGGAGTGTGTTAGTCTTGTGTGACCAATGCGTAATCAGGACACAATGACTTCCTATTTAGACTTCCTTAAAGTTGGTCTCCAGTCTCCCAAAGTGGATTTCATTAGGAAGAGTTTATTGTGGATGTCATTATTCCAGTGTTGTTGCCATTTTGTATGAAGGAATCTATTCATTTTAAGTTTCAAGTCAGTATATGGAATCTTAGTAGTTATATTAGTAGTTGTAATAGTAGCAATATTATTGCTCTAAATTGTCACAGGTTCTGATATGAAGTACTTTCATTATAGTACACATTTTTTTTTACCAGTATCTTCCTTTTATATATATATATATATATATATATATATATTATTATTATTATGGTTTGAACTACATTGGCTGTTTTTTTTTCTTTTTGATAATGAATTGTGAGAATCCAGAACAAAGAAATTGTATTTGTCAAGGTCAAAATCAGATAAAAAAAATGACATAGCTACATAGCACACGCACACACACACACACACACACACACCACACACACACACACACACACACATACACACATATACTTACGCAAACACACTCAAAACACACTCAAACACACATACACATGCATGCACACTCACACTCACACACACACACACACACACACACACACACACACACACACACACACACACACACATTCACACACAAACACACTCTCTCTCACACCTACACACGTACACTTTCTCTCTCTCTCTCACACACACACACACACACACACACACACACACACATACACACACACATACAACTCACACACACTGTAGAATATGCCGATTGCATCTCTGCAGAATGGTACCCCCCCCCAACTCACAGTGAGGCCACTTGTTGGCCGTGCTGGAAAATCAAATTTTGCAAGACTATAAAAAAATACTCCCAATAATTTATCTCTCTATCTATCTATCCATCTGTCAATTGATCAGAGGGGGCCTCTCTGACCACCTGTCTAGCCTATGTCAATGCCAAAATGGAGTATTTCATATCTTGGACTCCTCATCCACCAGAATTCAGTCCTTAAGCATCACAGGTCAGCCCTCATGGCCAACTTGTGGCCCCCATTAGGAGGGAGGGAGGGTCTTACCTCTCTGCAGAGGTACACTTAGTGTATTTTAAAGTCCCAGTCAACAGGGGAACAGACACAGACCCTAAAGAGATAGAAAAACACTGTTTATAAATTATACCTACATAGATATAGATATGGATAAAGAGTTTTATACAGAGAAACAAGCACATGCTGAGAGATTCATTTAGTTATTTCAATGTTTTTTAACACCATCTTCAGGTTATCAAAATATCTAAAAGTATAAGCATTAGATAAAGAATAAAAAGAAAGAATGACAGTAAAAAAACTAAAGCATTTTTTATTATTGCCACAAATTCTAAGGAACCTTCAATGGCTTAGACACACATAGGAAGTGATTATTTTCATTCATTATAGTTGTCAAAGTTGTTATGATGTTTGTGGCCATCCTTTAGACTTCAAGCAAGAGCACTGTCCAGTGGAGATCTTTTGTGTTAACTCGAGCATGACCCTTAGTGAAAAATCCTTGTGTTCCTTCTTAGTGTTCCTTAATATTGGGTATGATCCTTTGGTTGTTCCCTGGTGCTCCTCAGTGTTGCAGGTCATTCGGTAATGAATGCAAATGGACATCTGTCAATATCAGCTGATTAAGTAGTTAACCAACCACTTATTCGGGCTGTTGATTGGCTGAGGTTTAAACCACATGACCTCGCTTAGTCTATAAATCTAAGTTGTGGATTGCAGCAAGGCTTATTCTAATTATCTAACGAAATTCACCTCTACCAAAGACACCGTAACACTTGTGAAGATCTTAAAAGAAATAAGGTCGTTGTCCTTTGCTCCCTCACCCACTGTTCTTTTATACTCGGTCTGGCCAAGACGTCACAACTCTCATCTCGCAAGCTACGAGACTTGCCACTATAAATTGCCACCTCAAGAACACTCATGATTTTTACCGCCACAACTAGTCGGACTCGTCACATGTTTTGTTCTTCTGCCCACACGTGCAACATGCCACCCGCTGTCTCTTCGACCGACGGGCCGTTGTTGGCTCATCACAGGTTCGTGAATTTTGCCCTTCTATCTCACTACACTTATATACAACAAAATAATCCAACATGAGATAGAAAATGCCGTTTATAAATTATATCTACATAGATGTAGATATGGATAAAGAGTTTTATACCGAGAAACAAGCACATGTTTGAGAGAATATCTGATTGCTAAAACATGATGTTCCCTTGTGAATTTCTATAATTGGCATAGCATTAATTTTTTTTCAAGAAACACATGCCACATGGAGAAACACCCTGTTTCTTTAAATTTCATCGACTAAAAATAAATCTAATACTCGAGTTGTAAATTGATCCTTGATATAATTTCAATTTCTGGATTCTGACATTTTTATATATTGGGATATAAAATAAATCTGTTCATCCCTACTCAATATCTGCTCTTAATCTTTGTGGCATCTGCTGGGTAATGTTCTATGGAAGACTAGCGGTTGCCGATGCAGCACATCTCCCCTCTCTATCTCACTGGTATTGTCCTAGAAAATGACAAGGGCCTATATACTTTAGGTTTTTTTTCCTGCTGTAATAGAGCATATGCATTTACATTCGGGTAACATAAACATAAAATTAATGGCGCTTGATAACTGTCAGTTTCTTGCCTATGAGTTCCACAAACTAAGTTTATATATATATATATAGATATATATTTAAAAATTTGTTTTGGGATGAAACAAAGAAATCACAGTGCTCAACCACAAATTTGTAGGAGCTTTATTTATTTGCTGAATTTTTTAAATATAAAAGTTTTTCATAAGCAACTACCCAGGTTTCAGGTTATTTCACCATCATGAAACACCAGGAGCAGCCTGACGATGGTGAAATAACCTGAAACCTGGGTAGTTGCTTATGAAAAACTTTTATATTTAAAAAATTCAGCAAATAAATATATATATATATATATATGTATGTATATATAAAAGTAAAGTAAAGTTGTCGGGGTGGCCAAATGTTGGTATCAGCCAATCATCAAGGGAGTCTATCCCCTTTTCACTAGTGCTAGACCAACGAGATGGTTTTTGCGTCTGAGGTGGAGCACCACACCTACCATCAGCTCCTTACTTTACCGCACATATCCCTGTGCTACTCATACGCTGAGTTTGAAGTCTGAAGAAAGGACGCTGAATGGCGTGTGATTATGTGTTTTAAGGTCTATATCGTAAGTTCGTTTTTTTCCAAAATTGAAAGTTTGATAAAAAAATCCTAACAGTTAACCATCACCCAAATGTCACATGTTATATATCAAAATAATTATGAGACTATCTTCTATTAAGGATATAGTGCTCTTTATTCGCTCATTCGCGATAGATATATATATATCTTATTATAATGGAGATTGTGTGTTTTTCTGTCTGTAACCGAAACTATATTACTATACAAGTCACAATTCCCTTAATTATTTATGTCACATTCTACAGGATTTTATTTTTATTTAAACCTCAATTATTAATAAAATTGTTTTACATTATTAATACTGTTGGTAATATCTACGTACTAATAACATGCAATTGTATTTATATATACAACAAAATAGCAGTTTACAGTGTGAATGGGAAGGCTAATTTGCATATTGATCTTAAAAATTTGATTTTAATAAATATGTGCTAAGTATTATTGATTTCTAATTGTTTGGTTTTATCTTAATGAATATTATCTAAAATCTCATGGATAAATCTTAAAAGAAATCCATTAACAAGAAAAAATAACCGTAATTTTATTCTTTACTTCCTATTTTAACTAAATAGTTAAATTAGGAAAATTTAGCAATGAAAGACGGGAGTGAGGGAAGAGTAAGTTTCAGTTGTTCTATTTTTTTTTATTATACCTCCCTTCTGTTTCAAATCTTTTTATCTGCATTCTTATTTAGTTTCATTAGCATTTCTAATTTGATACAATATTTTATTACATTAAAACTTAAATACTTGCAACCGGAGGGTGCATATATTTGCTAGTATATTTAAAGAAAAGATTTGGCCTTAAATAACCCACAGGGTTGATATGTCATTAAATTAAACCAAACCAAATTTTTTATTAAAAGCAAAAAAAAAAAAAAAAGAAAAAAGAGACAAAATGATTTAAAATCTTAAATTTATAAAGAAAAAATTATTTAATCTGTTAATAAATCCAATGACCAAAACAATTCTTTATTCTTTGAAAATTTTAAGTCCTGTGACCATAAAAACAACAATTTGTATCTAAAAATATAATGACAAAAAATTATGATAAAAAAGTTTAAAGAAAATGAGTCTTTGAAATCTAAACAGAACCAGCAGACCTTTAGTCATTATAAACAAAGAAAAGAAGACGTGTCTCACAGTAAATGTTGTAAATGATGAAAGCAATAACAATTCAATTTAATTAAAAACAAAAAAAAAATAAAAACGGTCATAAAAATAAAAGTAAAAAGGGAATAAAATGTAAACAAGAAATCGGTCAAAAATCATTAAAAAAAATTTCTATATGCAAATTTTATAAATTGACCCACCGCACTTAAACATAAAGGTTCTATATTGTTAACCTTATTGTTATCTGGCAGAACATACTCCCTTAAAAAAAAGAGCCAAACTAACAAAGAAAAAAAAAAGACTGTGAGCTGGGGAGTGTCTGACGCATCCAGGAAACAGATGATAGACAGACAGACAAACAAAGAGATAGATAGATAGGTAGATAGAGAGACAGAAAGAAAGATACAAACAGACTGTGATGCATAGATAGATAGATAGATATAAATAATCAGTAATAATATATATATATATATATATATATATATATATATAATCCAAAGAAATCTTCCTTACGACACAAGAGTTTTATTTAAAAAAACCTGTCGCAGTTTGAGAGCTCAATGTGTGCTCTTAATGTTAGAGTCACAGAGCAAATATATAAGTAAAGAAATAACAAAAGACTTAGAGATTTAGCGTTATAGTCTATTTCAGGGAGCTTATTTATATATATATATATATATTATGAAAATATAATGAAGATGATTTAGAATAAAACCATAATAGACTATTTCAGTAGACCTAGAGTTAACTTTCAGTCTCGATCATCAGATACCGAATGAGGAATATTTTATTATTCTTATAGTAGTCGAGTGCAGATGTTTGTTTTTGGCAATGTCTGGGTCAAAATAAACATCTGCTCTCAACCTCTATACGAATAATAGAATATTCCTCATTCGGCATCTGATGATAGAGACCGAAAGGTAACAAGTCTTCTAAGTCGCCTGAAATAGTCTATTATAGTTTCATTCTAAATATTCTTTGTTACTTTTTCATAATATATGTTTGATCTGTGACTAATAATAACAAGATGCATTGAGCTCTGTAAATTATGTTTATGAAAAAAAACTACGATGTCGTTCACTTAATCTTTAGATTATATATATATATTAAGGAAATGAACACATATGTAATCGGCTGCAATTAATTGGTACCTTGATTAATTCAGTGGATTTAACCCTGAAGATCCTTATGGTGAAACTCGAGTAGGTTTCTATTGTATCCATTTCCTTAATAAATTTGCTCTACTTTGTATTGAGGACTTTGTATTTGTTATATCGCTGACTTAACCCCTGAATTTTGTGCACCTCCAGTGATCGTGCCCATATTCACCGGTAAGCCACCTTTTATCTATCTATATATATATATATATATATATATATATATATATATAAGTTAAGGTCTTTAGATCAAGATCTTGGTCTGAAGATCGCATAGGTAAGAAACTATCGGTAACCAGTTGACTCCATGTCCATGCTAACTTAGATATAAATGCTATATCAATGATATTGAGCACTATTTACTTGCTATAAATATAGCATATAATATATATATATATATATATATATATATATAGAGAGAGAGAGAGAGAGAGAGAGAGATTGATGGATAAGAAAAGAGTAAAGTGGTTGGGATGGCCTAATGTTTTTATGAGCCATACTGCGGGGAGTCTATCCCCTTTTCACTAGTACTAGACCATAGAGATTATTTTAGCGCCTGAAGTAGAGTGCCTCTTTTTTAGGAATATATTCAACAAAGAAAACAGATTGAGATAGATAGATAGACAGATAGATAGATAGATAGATAGATAGATAGATAGATAGATACAGATTGAGATAGATAGATAGATAGATAGATAGATAGATAGATAGATAGATAGATAGATAGATGAACAGATTGAGATAGATAGATAGATAGATAGATAGATTGAACAGATTGAGATAGATAGATAGATAGATAGATAGATAGATAGATACAGATACATACATACATACATACATACACACATTGAAAAAAAGCAAATTTTAATTTGTTGAACTGATGGACACTTTTTTAGAATATTCTCAACTGTAAAGATGTGAAACATTGGACTACCTACATGGGCGATTTGTTTATAGTGGTGAAGGTTTGTGTAGTAGAACCAGCCACACTTTTTGGATTATCTAATAACAGAAGAATGGTACTCCAATGTGCCATAGATTCTCCAGTCTTGAACAACTCTTGGAAACAGCACCTTACAAAAAGCAGCTATACGGTGACTTATTATGGTGGCATGTGGTCTAATGGTGAGAGTCATAGGAAGTGGGCTCGTCGACCCGAGTTCAATTCCTGGACGAAGCTGTTTGAATTTCACATAGCGCTGATACCCTTGTGAAAGGTATGAATCAAAATCTTCCTCCAGTTATGGGTAAATAGCGGGCAGACTGGACTCTTTAACCTTGGCTAGGTAACCTGTCTAGGAGAAGGAAAACTCTGAATTCAAACCTGTTAAACTCCGCTTAAGAAATTGATCTTGTGTCGCATCCTGCTCATGCGGAGGGGTTGGTAAATATATGGTGACTTGAATTAATTAACAATAAATGAAAAAAAACAAAACAAAAAAAGGACAAAAGAACAAAAGGATTTCTTTTTATAAGCCTTTTTGTAAAAAGAAAGAAAGAAAGAAAAAAAGAAAGAAAAGGAAGATAAAAACAAAATATTAAAAAAAAAGACATGGAGATGATGAAAGGGGAAAGGGGGGAGGGAATAGACACAGTGCAAAAAAAAAAAAAAAGAAAAAAAAAAAAAAAAAAAAAAAAGAAAAAAAAAAGATCCAAGCTTTTATGGCTCGAAAATGAAAAATTTTTTCATGTGTTCTTGTTTTGCTGCCAACAGATGGGACGACAGAGACTAATGAATCATCATCGCCCACACACAGACATTGATGTCACACAGAGTCACACACACAGACACACACACACACACACACACGCACACACACGCACACACAAAGAGAGACACATACATACACACATGTATAAATATCTATGTAATGGCTGATAGTCTTAAAAATGACAATCCTGTGGTTAATAGTTCGGACTTGATATCACACTGATAATATTTGTGCTTTAATTATTTAAGCCTTAAAAAGTGGTTCCCTAACCAGGAAAATTGGAAATGTACCCACACACACACACACATACACACTAATACACACATAGAAATCAGCCGCCCAGTCGGCTGGGGTGTTAGAATGCACTGACTGCACCTCTGCAGAGGGGTAAGACTCCCCCAATGGGGCCACCTGTTGGCCGTGGGTGGCGACCCGTGATGCTTAAGGATAGAGCCCAGGTGGATGAGCAGTTCATGACATGCAATACTCCACTTTGGCCCTATCTTTTGCTAGACGGGCGGTCGGAGAGCCCCCCTCCGATCAATCGGCTGGTCACGTCAAGCCCTAGCACCTATATGATTGCCCCAACCCTATTGCCCTTATGGCAAGCCCTAACCCTTTTTTATCATATGGGTGCTAGAAGGCGGTGGCTGCGGGTCTACATGTCCTGGGAATGACGTTAAACTCTATCTGATGGTGAGGTTCCAGTTTTGGAGGTTTGGGGAATGTGGAGCACCCCATTCATCACCATTGCTCCCTGGTCCACTCTGACCTGGAGTGGTAGTACCTGTTAGGGTCCCATCTATGGGTTAAATAGAAAAATGTATTTATAAAAAAATTGTATTATCCATTAAGAATTGATTCATTTCAAAACTTTATCGGCATTAAATGACCCACTGAGGTTGATATGCCGTAAAATAAACCAAACCAAACCAAACCAAATAGAAATCAGCATTATTAGTCTACGTTAAAGCTTCCATAACGGGCCGGTTTAGCTCAGTCGGTAGAGCGTTCAACTAGGAACCACAATATTCTCCTTGGTCTAGCGCTAGTGAAAAGGAGATAGACTCCCTCGCTGTATGGCTGATACCGACTTTAGGCCACTCTGACGACTTTACTTTTTACTAAAGCTTCCATTTCCCTCCACCCTGCAAAAAAAAAGTCATAACTAAGGCAGATGAAGTAATTTTGTCATCAAATTCCCTAAACTTTTAGGTAGCATTTACATGTGTGTGTGGGGTGGGTGGGTGGGTGTGGGTGTATATATATATATATATATATATATATATATATATTATATAAAATTTTGGTTAACTTTAAAAATTTTGCTTAAATTCATATACTCAAAATATAGGCTTAAAAACACTTGAAAAAGACGTCAAAACAGGCCATTTTTCACTTTGTTTAGATGCATGTAAATATATATATATATATATATATATATATATAGCATGTAAATATATATATATATATATATATATATATATATATATATATATGATTGAAAAGAATTTTAAACACTCGGTAAGACATGTCACACCCAATTAAATAAATAAAAATACTTTTCTGTTATAAGATATGTATGTATGTATATATATATATATATATATATATATATATATATATATGTACAGAGTGTATAATTTAAAATGATGTTTCAGTTCATCAGTCATTTGATATGTTTTTTTACACAAAGCACATGCAGAGTTAAGAAGTTGGTATTCAGCATCCCTGTGTTTGTGTGTGTAAATCTGTATATTGTTGTTGTTGTTGGAATCCATCTGTCTTCTAAAGATGATGGAGTAGTGTCCATTTTATTTCTTCTTTTTATCTGCAACTGCATGAGTGGCTGAACAGACCAATTTTTGAATGGCAATCTCTGGTGCAGTGACTGCAAACAAACAGTGATGCTTGCTGGAGTTGCTGTTGTCTCTCCTTCCTTTTGGCTCTCTTTTCTGTGGCAGATATTTTCCTGTCTTTTTCACTCCTTTTCGTTCCTTGTTTGACGAGGAGTTGCCAGGTGTATAAACACACACACACACACACACACATATATATATGTGTTGTGTGTGTGTGTGTGTGTATGTGTCTTTGTGTTTGTATTAAATCCTGTCTTTCAGATGGGAAATTCCTGAGGGTATTGTGACGTAAGCAGTGATGTAGTTTCAGTTAGAGACAGACAGACACAGAATCTCTATTATAATAAGATTATGGAGATAAAATGTTGTCGTTATTAGATATTGATTCCTTAAAACCAGTTTCCTTCTTACTCGTGTTGTCATTGTCACAAGTTTTCCATCATCTTGTCCTCTGGGATTACTAATGAATAAGCCACAATGAAACATAATGAGTTTTATCCGACTGGTGATATTAAGAATTGAGCTTTTATGCTTTCGGATTAATTACTTTATCAATATTTCTATCAACCGGGGATTATAGGTTATTATTATTATTACTAGCAAATTAAAAAGAAAACACCCTCTGGGTGGTGTAAAAAAATAATTTTTGAAATAAAATAATAAAATTCGAAGGCAATACAACGCGTATAAAAAATAAAGACAAAAAGATGTTTTATATGTCTTATCGATTTCGAAGCTAGAGCTTCATCATCAGAGTTTATTTTCAGAAATGACGTGCTTATGTTTTTTTATTTGTGTGGTTATAATTTCTCTTCTATTTCCTTTTCCTCTCCTTTTTTTCCTCTCTTTCTTCTTCTCCTCCTTTATGAATGAAATGGGCGAATAACTGTAATTTCTTATTTCTCTCTTTTTTTCTTTTTTAAAAGTTTGTTGAGAACAAGGCTGACATCCGGTAAAATGTTGCCAATATGTTGCGACCGTGTAGGCATGTCAAAATTTAAAAACAAAAATGAACAAATAAATAAAAACCGTTAATAGAAAAATTTACATACTTAGCTTTTGTTTTGCTTTCACCTTTCTTTTCTTATTTTTCTCCCTCTCTTTCTTTTTTTTTGGTGTTATTTCTCTTCTTTTTCTTTTTTTCTTTTTTATCCCCTTTGTTCTCTAATTTAAATTATTATTAATTTTTGAAAGATATTGTCTAAGAGGAGTGGGAATTAAAAATTCAACGTCAGAGAGTTTGTACCATAAGTAAGTAAAATGATCAAATTTATTAAAGGAGTAAAAAAAATAAGACAATTTGAAATGAAACTTAGTTCTGTTCCCTTCAAATAAAATGTTGTGTGTATCTATCAATTATTAATTGAATAATTATTTTGGATATTTTACACATGAATTTTACACAAAATCATAAGTATTTATTTATTTGTAAACTTTTAGTTAACCTCTTGTTGCTGAAATTCCTGTCCCTCCAGGCATCACCTGGAGGGACAGGATCACTAACACAGCAGTCCTAGAGAGAGCTCAACTCCCCAGCCTGTACTCTCTACTGAGACAACGTCGTCTCCGATGGTTGAGTCATGTACGTCGAATGGATGATGGACGAATCCCGAAAGACATCCTGTATGGAGAGCTAACATCTGGTAAAAGACAGATTGGTCGCCCCCTACTGCGATTCAAGGATGTCTGCAAAAATTATCTCAGGTGTTTTGGCATTGTCCCTTCCAGCTGGGAAAATTTGGCTCAAGACCGCCCTCGTGGCGGCAGAATCTCCATAGAGGCCTGTACACGTCAGAAATTCACCCTGATACAACATCATGAAGCTAAGAGGTCCATAAGAAAGCAACGGCAACAAAGCATCGGGACATCATCATCTACAGGGACAACCTACAAATGCAAAATCTGTGGTCGAGAATGTTTCTCAAACATCGGACTTCATAGTCACAGGAGGCGCTGCAACCTCAGGGGCACACAAAAACTTTTATTATAGTCTTTCGAGACTGAATTGCCAATGAGGATGTTGCTGAAAAAGGATCAAGAGTAAAAGATAATTTTTGAAATTGATTACAAATTTCGCAAATAATTTTTTTCATTTAAAGTAATATAATTCTTTAATTATTTTCATAGTTTATATAGTTTATTTATTCAAATAATATATAGTTTATTTATTATAATGTAAAGATGTTATAAGGAATAGCTTTTATTTATTTTGTTAGTAATAATTGTTCTTTATTCTATGACGACTTCTGTAATTGTGACGTAGTTTTTGTTACAGACAAATAGAGGCCGAATCTCCATTATTAATAGATTATTAGAAGGGCTGGGTTAGCTCAGTTGGTAGAGCATTCGGCTAGAAACCACAAGGTTCCTATTTTGAAGCCACTGGACCCCAGCCCCAAGGGCCTGGTAAAGAGGTTGAGCCTTGATTATTAGATAAAATGGAATTAGTGATCTGAGTTCAGATCTTAGTTAAGGGTGTTTGCCTTTCACTTCAAGCTAATGCATTTGGGAAAGGCTTAAATCCTTCTGTTCTCTCCCCAGCTATGAATAAATAGTAGGTCAGATTGGGTTAGCTAGCCTTGATTATGCAACTAGTTTATAGGGCCAGGTTAGCTCAGTCAGTAGAGCGTTCGGCTAGAAACCACAAGGTTTGTAGTTCGAACCGACCCTCACCAACTCAGCATATGAGTAGCACAGGGATATGTGTGGTAAAGTAAGGAGCTGATGGTAGGTGTGGTGCTCCACCTCAGATGCAAAAACTATCTTGTTGGTCTAGCACTATTGAAAAAGGGGATAGACTCCCTCGCTGATTGGCTGATACCGATTTTAGGCCACCCCGACGACTTTACTTTACTTTATTATTATTATATAACATAACTTATGATGCCCTAGCACCCACCTTATTTCAAACAAGAATTATTATTATTATTATTATTATTATTATGAGTTTTTCACACCAGCGTTAGCTGATGGTCTTTCGCTGGAGTCTGAGTGACAGCAAGTCTCCTCAGGTCTCCAGGTTTCTTCTGAGTATTCTAGACGATTGCAGCAATGCAGATGGTCTCAATTCTTCCTCTGATTTCCAGTTCCTCCAGTCTTTTTCCAAGTTTATTGGGACCGTTCAAATGCACCAATTACAATTGGTATCACTTTCACTCTCATGTTCCACAGCTTTTTCAATTCTCTGGCTAGGCCAGGTATTTATCCATCTTTTCATTTTCCTTCAGCTTCACCCTGTGATCTGCTGCACCCGCAAAGTCCACCAGTTGACTTAATTAATACTAGGTCTGGTCTCCTGGCTGGGATAGGGTGATCTGTCTTTATCTCAAAGTTCCAGAGAATTTTTGCGTTTCATTCTCAAGAACAGATTCTGGTTTATGCATATACCATTTTATTGTATGGTCAAAATTTAATTTTTTGCATAATTCCCAGTGGATCACTTTCCCAACCCAGTTGTTATTATTATTATTATTATTATTATTATTTTCACTCCTTGTGAGTTTTTCATACTGAGTTACACCAGGTCTCTTCAGGTCTCCAGAACTTTTCTGGGTATTTTAGCCAATCTTATTCACGCAAACTGATGTAAACAACCATCTCAGTTGGTTTCCCATCTGTATGATTTAAATTCAGAGTTGTCCTTCTCCTAGACTGGTTACCTACCCCCATGATCAATCCTGCTATTATTTCTATACTTTGAAAAGAAGTGAATAAATGCTTTTTTTTTTCTCAAGTGTATTCACGCAAAGTGATGTAAACAGCCATCTCAGCTGGAATTTTAACTTGCCATGCAAATCTCATTTTCATTTTTCTGCGTCTATAATCACAACGCCACCTGCGCTTCCATGATGACTGTTGATAACATTTAAATAAGAATAATCAATGGACTCTTGTAATTGCAGAAGCATATTTCGCATGCTGAGTTGGTGACGCTTTTTAACCTTAACTCACTTAAAAGAAATAAAACCTAAACTGTAAACCAGAATGATATTGCATAGTTCAGTTACATGAAAGATTCTTGGTAATTTATGCTATCTGATTTCCGTGCTCTGATTAGTAGATGCAGTAGTTGGGTATTTATAACTTGTGCTGGTTCAAGCACTGCTAAAAGCAAACATTTTAAATGCTGATTTTAAAGAACAGTTCCACTTGGAAGAATTGTGTTATCTGATTTCCGTGCTCTGATTAGTGGTTGTGGTAGTTGGGTATTTATAACTTGTGCTGGTTCAAGTACTGCTAAAAGCAAACATTTTGAATGCTGATTTTAAAGAACAGTTCCACTTGGAAGAATTGAACCAGCACAAGTTATAAATACCTAACCAACCAACCAATCAACTAACCAACTATCTAAATTATCTATCTTCTATGATAACCTTGTTTTAGTTAAGAGTCAATTTTTCTTTTTTCTTTTTCATGTTCGTCTTTCCTTTTTCTTTCTTTCATCGCCTCTTTCTTTCTTTCTTTCTTTCTTTTTCTATTTCCTCTTTCTTTCTATTCTCTTTCTTTCTTTCTTTCTTTCTTTCTATTTCCCTTGCCTTGTCCACTTTAATCCCCCCAAACATTTTATTATGCTGAGATCTTTTTCATTCTTTCATTCCCTCTTTTTTCTTTCTTTTTCTTTCTCTTTCTTTCTTTCATTTCTCTTCCTCCTCACCTTTTCTTTCTTTCTTTCTATTCCTCTTTCTTTCGTTCTTTCTTTCTTTCTTTCTTTCTTTTCTTTCTTTCCTCTTTTTTCTTTCTTTCTTTCTTTCTTTCTATTCCTCTTTCTTTCTTTCTTTCTATTCCTCTTTTTCTTTCTTTCTTTCTTTCTTTCTTTCTTTCTATTCCTCTTTCTTTTTTTCTTCCTTTCTTTCTATTCCTCTTTCTTTCTTTCTTTCAGTGTATAATTTGCATATTTGCATTTCTTAAGCTATAAGCCGACAGCCCTCTCCCCCTTCATCCTCTTTCGTTCTATTTCACTAGTAACACTAAGATCATTTGCATTTGGCCCGATACCACTCCTGAGATGCTGATAGGTACACGTCTTGCGTCTTTGATGCACAAAAATATAAATGGACACAGTAAAATTATATCCATGCATCCCAGTGTTTTTCTTTTTTCTTCCCTCACCAGTTCAAGCTAACTGTAAATACATTTCAATAGTTTCTAAGAAATGAATTACACAGGATAAGTTACAAGGTAGGAGCTTTAGTTGGGACCCATAAATTTTCCCAGGGACTCATTCAAAGCACATATGTACATAGTAAAATTGTATCCATGTGTCCCAATGTTTTTCTTTTTTCTTCCCTCGCCAGTTCAAGCTAACTGTAAATACATTTCAATAGTTTCTAAGAAATGAATTACACAGGATAGGTTACAAGGTAGGAGCTTTAGTTGGGACCCATAAATTTTCCCAGGGACTCATTCAAAGCAAATGTGTGCGTCCCAGGATGTCAAAAACCTATCAGCATCACTACCACTCTTATTCTCTGTTGGTGGCAACAGTAGGATGCGAACTTACACCTCTGAAGAGACTGGTGCCTAAAATTTGTTCTGTTTTTTTTTCTACTCCGTTTGTATTAAATCCATATTCATGAATAGATTACAAGAGATCCTCATTTGACAGAAGAGAATTTTATAAAACATTTCTGCTTTACTCTTTCCCCACCACACTCTTCCCCTCCGATTCATCCGGTGGGTATTAAAAAAAAAAAGAAAGAAAAAGGAAAAGGAAAAGAAAAAGAGAAAACAACAAAATGCAAGGTATTCTCAATTAGAGATTTCCCCGAGCCAAGAATTATCTGATTAGAGATGAATTGATAGACAAGAAGATACAAACTGATTACAAGGTAGACAGACACACAGACAGACAGACAGACAGACAGAAATAAGCAAATATATAACGAGAAAGATAAAATGAATTGGTAAATGAACACAAGATAGATGACGTTACGGTCAAGTCCTGTTGAAACACTGAAAGCAATGGTTCCAACTAGAATGCTGAAGTTAAGCAGCAATGAACCTGTTCAATACTCAATTGGGTGACCACTTAAGCAACAGCAGGTACTGTAAGAAACCAAATATAATTAGTAAATTAATATGAATTGATGGGCCGGGTTAGCTCAGTCGGTAGAGCATTTGGCTAGAAACCACAAGGTTCCTAGTTCGATACCGGTCCTCGCCAACTCAACGTATGAGTAGCACAGGGATCTGTGCAGTAAAGTAAGGAGCTGATGGTAGGTGTGGCGCTCCACCTCAGATGCTAAATACAATCTCCTTGGTCTAGCGCTATTGAAAAGGGTATAGACTCCCTCACTGACTGGCTGATACTGACTTTAGGCCACCCCGTCGACTTTACTTTTACTTACAGTTAATCCTCCTGAAAGCATTGGTTCCTGCTATATCACTGAAGTTAAGCAGCAATGAACCTGTTCAATACTTAATTGGGTGACCACTTATGCAATAGCAGGTACTGTAAAAAAACCCAAATATAATTGGTAAATGAATATGAGATAGATGTAATTAAGCATTGGTTTCCGCTAGATCACTGAAGTTGAGCAGTGATGAACAAAAAAAACACACATGCAAAAAAAACCCCCAAAAATAAACAAAAAACAAACAGCTAAAATCTTATGATAAAATAATAAAGATAAGGATACTAGTCTTAATAAGAGAGAGAGAGACAGAGAGAGAGAGAGAGAGAGAGAGAGAGAGAGAGAGATTATCTGTGCATGAGTGAGAAAACAAAGAAAAGAAAGGAAAGAGTGTGAATGAGAACAAGAGGGAAAATGGGGGGTGGGAGCAAAGTAGGAGGATAAAGAAATAGCTATGAATGGGGATAGATAGATAGATAGATATATAGATAGATAGATAGATTTCCGTCCACTAAGGATGATGGTATAGTGTCAAAAAAAAAAAAAAAAAAAGAAAAAACTACATAGATAGA